>JAFEMH010006138.1:0-134110 GCA_022495995.1 Adenophora triphylla var. japonica | reverse complement strand
TTACGTTTGACTGCCGGGAATGATTTTGATGAAAGAAACGGGATTCCGTTAACTTTCTCGGAGAAATCGGTTTTACGTTTTACTGCCGAGAATGATTTCCTTGAAAGGAGGTTGACTTGGGTTCACTTTGGTTAACTTTGTCAAGTTTGGGACTAAACTGCAGAGTCCCGGATTTTTAAAGGGCAAAAGGGTCATTTTGACCCTTGCAACCCTATCCGCGCGGATGGGAGCGTGTTCTGACAGGTTTTAAAGAGGGCCAACGCCCCTTCTTCTCCTTCAGTCCCTTTTTTGAATTTTCGAGAGCAGAGAGAGAGAGAAACCGCCATTGTTGCCTACAGAGCTTCAAAATTCTTCCGTTTTTCTTCGATTTTCAAGCAATGGAACACGGGGAAGGTGCTTTTCAAGGCCAAGGACGTGGCCCGATAGCGGAGAGACGATTGGAGCTCGTCCGAATGAGGAGGCACTATACTCTTTCGCAATCGATTGCGGAGGAGTCATACCCCGATGCTTGGCAACATTGGGCCACCGATCCGAATCTCCGAACGGTATTCTTTGAATCCTTTTGATTCCTTTGTCGATTTTTTGCTTGAAATTGATTTTTGGGTGATTTTTCCCTTTTTTTTTTTCGAAAATTATGCAATGTTCATGGCCTTGGATTTTGATTTTGATGTTTTGCATGTTGTAATGAGTATATGGGTATCCCAAAATGTGCATTTTGCTTGGAAAAAGAATTGGCATTTTCGCCATTTTTTTTTTTTTTTTGAAATATGAGACTATGAATGATTTCCCGAATTTGGGAGGGACTTCTTTTGTTGCAATGTAGGATTATTGCAATGTTGATATGATGATTTTTTTTTTTTGCAATGAGATGATGATTCCATGAATGACATGTATGCATGTTATTTTATGAAAATGGGACGGGGTTTTTGCTTCCGTTGACTCCTTGTGTGAATGTATGAATGTAGGATTATTTTTTTTTTGAAATGACGGATGATATGCATGTTATGAATGCAGTTTTTTTTATTTTTTTTTAGAGTGATTTTCTATGAAAAGTGGGACGGATTTTTCGTTCCCCTTTGATTGAATGAATGACTTGGAAGGTTGTTTATGTATGCTATTTCATGAAAGATGGGACGGAGTTTTTTTTTTTTTTTGCTTCCGCTGAATAAATGTATGCATGTTTTATGAAAAATGGGACGGAGTTTTTGCTTCCGTTGACTCCTTGTATGAATTTTTTTTTATATGTATGAATGAATGTTGATTGGGATTTGGTGAAAACTGCTTCTTTTTTGAGAAAAATGGGGCTGGGTTCATTGCATGCCGTTATGCTGCCGAATTTTCTTCAAAACTTTTGTGATGAATGATGCATGTATATGCTCTTTTTTTTTTTTTGAAAACAATGCAAATGCAAATTTTTTTTTGACATTTTCTCTCTTTTTTTTTATTGCAGGGTGGAAACAACTACGTGACGGAGCAGTTGAATAAGATGAAGACTCGAGGATCGGTGGAGTCTGTAGTTGACTTGTGGGACCGGCTTCCGAATGCGGGCCGAGGAGCTTTGCTGAGTCCGAGACAGATTGTTGTTGAGACCGGGCTTTGGGAGTTCATTGAGTGCTTGAGGGGATTGGTCAAGTTCCCTAAGAGCAAGGGCTTGATGTTTGCTTTGGCGCAGCATTGGTGGGACGCGACCCACACATTTCACTTCTTCTGGGGCGAGGCTACGGTTACGCCTTCTGACTACGCTGCGATCACGGGTCTGTCCTTCAATGGACGCAGCATTGAGTGGCGGGATGGCTACAGCGACGCGGACCTGCAGGCTCTTCTGGGATTTTCCCCTATTCCCAAAAAGGGGATGGGGATGGAGTATGCCGTGGTCTATGGGAAGATTGTGGAGACCATTGTGAGCTACGAGGCTGGGGAGGAGAGGATAGGCGCTGAGCAGATTGCTAGGGCCTTCTTATGGTTTGCTTTTTCGAGCACTCTTTTTGGACATGCTGAGGGGACGGCAGTCTTTGCCTTGTTGAGGTCCTTGGAGGACATGGAGATGGCTGGAGATGTCTCTTGGGGAGAGGCCGGGCTGGCAGAGCTTTACTTTGCTCTTGATAGATACAGCCGGAAGGCTGTGAGCTCCTTATACTGCTTTGAGTTTGCTCTGGAGGTATAAGCTTTCTTTTTGCTTTCCCCTTTTTTCTTGAGCACACACTTTTCTTTTGCACTGGATTGATTTGATTTTTACCTTTTCGCAGGTATGGGCGTTGGAGTTCTTTCACGTCACGATGTGGCGACAGCCGGCGGAGTACGTCGGGGCGTATCCGGCCATGCGCTCCTGGTCCAAGCATGCCCGGGAGAAGATAAGTTCCAGGGGGCGTACGACTCTCAGGTACGCGGATTGCCTGCCTTTGACGGAGGCTGAGACGGATGAGAGGATGATATTCTACCCCTGGGATCGTTTTGAGGTGGCGCAGCTGAAGGGCGCTGAGATTTGGACCGTGCAGCGGAGGATTCTGAGAGGTCTGACTTGCGACGTCTATTATCTGGGAGAGAGGGTGACGCGCCAGCATGGCGTGAATTCGCCTTTGATGACACCGGTGGAGCCTCCCGCCGATATGATGCACCCGAGTGATAGATCTGCGACCTGGGATGATTACCGAGCCGGCCAGCACTTCTCGGCATTTGTGGCGATTGAGCCATATCCAGTATTTGTTTTGAGGAGGCTGAGGATGCCCCAGGTTCTGGATAGAGAGGGGTTAGGGGTCCCGCGATACCCTCGGACGGATTTTTCATATGTCCAGGATGGGGTCCGATTGAGGGTGCAGATCCCTCAGCCTGAGCGGCTTCCACGAGCTTTCCGGCCTCGTCCGGGTATGAAGGTATGGCTTTTTATGCTTTTGCCTCTTCTTTCTTCCTTTTGCTTCATCATTTTTAGCATCACTTCCTTTTTTGACGCTTTCGCTTCTGTGCAGTTTTCGGAGGTGGTCGTCGAGAAGCTGATGAAGCAAGTAATCGGGGCTAAAAGATTTATCAGGAGGATGGTTGCTTGCGGGGCTCCTCAGGCTAGAACGAGGCGACCACGGTCGGCGCCTGTCAGGCGGGAGGCTTCCCCTATTCTTTCAGAGACTTCTTCCGAGACTCCTCTTTCTCCTCTCCTTGATCCCCGCGCGGTGCTGCCTTCGGATCATGTCATTCTCGGGGATCCACATGGGCAGGGACACGTTTGGCAGCATGGTGGGTCGTCTTCGTACGTCCAGGAGTCCGACGCCTTCACCTTCGGATATGATTTTTTCGCAGATCTTGGCTTGCCCTATCAGAGCGTGCCGGTTGGTCCTGATGAGCCTTCTTCCGGGGACGAGGACGATGATTCTGAGCCTGAGATCTTCATGGCTCCTGAGGAGGCGGGCCCGAGTCGCAAGAGGGACCGGGGGCAGACGTCGACCGCTGGGGACTCCGATTGATTACTTTTTTTTTAGACTGGTTTTCTGAGATTTTGTGATTTGTGACACATTTTGCTCTCTTTTTTTTGGAATGTAATAGTTTAGGATTTTATTTTATGAATGCAATGTAGTATGAATGCAATGTTGCATGAGCCTTGGTTTTTTGGCAAGGGTGTAGATGTTTGGTGTATGAACTGGTTTGGACAGGCTTTGGCCGGGACAAAATATTCCTTTGGTGTAGCAGTTTGGACTGTTGTAAAGAATTTTTTTTTTTTGACAAACTCATCCGCGCGAATAGGACAGGAATCTGACAATGTCCTTTAATTTTGCTTCAGATCTGGTCTCACTTTATTTCAAATTCAAATACCTTCTTCAACCACCAGTTCAAACAACTATTTTCGGGGAGAAGGAGAGAAAAACCATGGAGAGGATTGTGAGCATGAGAAATCCACCCAAATTATCCCAAAATTCTCAAATGCAATTTTTCACCAAGTTTAAAGAGTGGTCTCGGGAGATTATGCATGAGAGGAGGTCATTCTTTGAAGAAAGGTACAAGGTGAAGTGCTTATGGTCCCTCAAAGAATTGGTTCCGGACTACGACCTCTTGAGAGCTTCTTCATCATTTTGGGATACTAGAAGGCATGTCTTTTGCCTTTCTTACAATGAGGTTGTTCCGACCGTGGAAGAATTTCGGGCTTTGCTTGGTGGCCCGGAGGTGGAGGAGATAGCGGTTCCTTTGCCTGGAGGGGCTTCTTTCGTTGACAGATTGTGCCACCTCCTTCATCTTTCCCTGAGGAAGCGCAAGGTATGATCTCGCTGGGTCCCGATCATTTTGAAATTTCCGGTCTCCCTGATAGGTTTAGGGGATTAGGCTTACTTGATGATGCCTATTGGGATGCCTTTGCACTTTGCATGTTTGGGACCTTGTTCATGGTCTATTCTTTTGGGATCTGTCATCGGTCTCTGCTGGATGTAGTCGTTCATTGTCGCTTGGGCAGAGATGTTGTACCTTTGATCTTGGGGGAGACTTTCCATGCTCTCGATAGGCTGGCTACCGGGAGGCGGTATATGCACGGGGGCAGCCCGTTCCTCTTGACTCGGGGGAGGATGGAGCGCTTGGGGATTCTTCGGGAAACTCCTGATATGATCAAGCCTTGGACATTCGCCAGGAGAGGGGTTGCTGTAGATTTTGATGATCAGGGCTCATGGGAACGTTGGATGGCTGGTCGCCAGACAGAAGATATCAGATGGTCAGTGCCTTGTTGGCGGGTGGAGACTCGCAGAGTGCTTCAGGACGGGTCTCATGTGGTCATGCTTCCGGGGCTTTCTCAGTCCAGCTTCTATATTCCGTCCTTGGTTCTGAGACAGTTCGGCTTGGAGCAGGTTCCTTTGGAGGACTTTGATGATATAGCCACCAGGGTGGTGGCTTCCGCTTCTATGGATGATCCTTCGGTGTTTTCCTTTCTGTCCCGAGCATGGAGGTATGACGTCTTTCCTCCTCGGGTTATCCTCAGGCGTCCGAGACCTGTGTTCCTGACCACTTGGTACCTGGATTGGTACGAGAGGCATTTGGGAGAGACTCAGATGGCTATTTTGAGACGGCATGAGGCCATTGTGGGTGCGGAGGACCTGACAGTTTCCGAGAGGAGGAGGGCCGAGGCGAGGGCCAACCCTCATGACAGGAGCGGAGACGCTGTGACCGACTATGAGGCTTATGTCAAGAGACAAGAGAGGAGGACTCCTACTTTACCAGCCCGGCTACAGGAGATGAGAGATGACGCTAGGGCTACCAAGGCCCTGACAGAGGCTGGTTTGATAGATCCTGTTCCTATACCAGAGCTTGGTAGGAGGAAGACCGACATTTTTCCTGTTCAGAAGAAGAAGACTCGAAGGGGGAAGAAAAGGGGAGAGGCCAGTACGAGTGGCTTGGAGTGACTCTGAGGTTTCCGAGTATCCCTTTCTTGTCATGGCAGACACATTAGTTTGATTATGTATCTTAATTTCTTTTAGCAGGTTGCCAGTTGTAGGAATGAATCGGGCTTAGACTCATCAAAAAGTTTTTAACTTGTAATGAATATTTGAATTGCTTCAGAGTTTTTCGAGACGCTTTCATGGTCTGATCAGTGTATTGATGTCAAAGTATGACTTTTATTTGTGCTTTAGACCGAACCGTTTCCGGCTGCCTACGTTCCCCTCATTTTGAGGAGCTCAGGTCTTCGTAGTTCAACCCGGTCGATTTTTTTTTGTTTGTTTTTTTTTTTGGTGCAACCCTGTTTTTTACCTAGGCCGCCCTCTTCGGGTTTTCAACCTAGTTGGGTATTACTCTTTTAGCACTCTTTTTTTGTTTTTTTTCTTTTTTACGCGTAGTATCTGCGCAGCTTGTCACCATTCACTGGGTGTACAAAGGGATTTCCGTCGAGGTCTGCAAGTTGCATGGCTCCTCCGGAGAAGATCTTTTGGACGATGTATGGCCCGACCCAGACAGGCTCCCATTTGCCAAGCGGGTTGACACGGACCGGGGGTTTTTCCTTCAAACCGAGATCACCTTCTCGGATCTCCCGATGCTTTACTTTCTTGTCGAAGGCTCTGGCCATTCTCCCCTGGTAAGCTCGGATATGTTCCATGGCCTTTAGTCGGCGCTCATCTAGTAGAGCCAATTCATCATGGCGACTTTGGAGCCATTCAACCTCGTTGATCTGGCTTTCCAACAACACACGGAGTGAGGGGATTTCCAATTCGATTGGGAGCACAGCTTCCATTCCGTATGTGAGGGCAAACGGTGTTTCCCCAGTGGCCGTTCTGACTGATGTTCTGTAGCCCCAGAGTGCCAGGTGTAACTTATCGGGCCAATCTCTGCCTTGGACAGCCATTTTCCGGATGATGTTTTCCAAAGTCTTGTTTGCTGCCTCAACGGCTCCGTTGGTTTGGGGCCTGTAAGGAGATGACTTGTGATGGGTTATTCGAAATTCTGCCAGCACCCTGTCGCATTCCCCTTTGAAGTGGGATCCATTGTCTGAGATGATTTCGGCTGGTAACCCGTATCGGCATATGATGTTTTCTTTGATGAAGAGGGCTACTTTCCTTGAGTTGAGGATTTTGTAGGACTTTGCAAGGCATCCTTTCCAGTTCCTTCGAAAAAGTCACCAATCTGCGTCTCTTTAGGCTCTTCCGCAGTTCCCAGATTCACACTCGTCAAAATCTCTTCGGCAGCTTGGGCTCGATTTTCCTCTTTCCGGACAACCTGCTTAAAGATTTTTTTTTTGTTTTATTATTTTTTTTTTTGTTTAATGTGTCTGCTTCTTTATCTGATGAATTATTATTAAATGTTTTTTTTTATTAATTAATTCATCATTAATTAAAGTGGCAATCAAGGGATACTCAGAAAGGTTCGTCATTTCATTGAGAATAAAAGGGAATACAGTATTGGCTACAATTTCGTGGTCTTCAGGCGTAAGGCCATCGGACGACCCTAGAGACTCGACCTTAACAATGGGAGACTGGGAGGACTTGTCCTAGATTGACACAAAGGGACGGGGGACCAATCCAAGTTTGGTGATCATTTCCTCCTTGGTCGCGGACGGGCCTGAGAGGGTTTCCCAATTTTTTAGCGGCTTTGCTATTGGTGGCCTCATGACTCGGGAACTGTGCTGTTTCTGTTTTCCTTTCTCAATTGTTGCTATCATCTCTTGGACCGAGCCGAGATCAATCAGGTCTGTCACCTGGACTTCTTCTTCGAACAATTGCTGCATAACCAGACCATCCCAATCATCTGAGGGAAATTCTGTGGCCTTAGCTTTTGGTACTGTCAATTCAAACTCAGGTTTCGGACCTTCCTGGGCAGTAGGAATTGTGGTTGTGAGCTTCTCGAACTGCTCCACTAGGCTTGGCACGCCTTTGAAAGTGTACTCACTCTTCATGGTAGTGGTAGCCCCGGGTATCTTGGGTAGGTCCAGAAACATTCTACGGACCGGGTTAGCTTTGGCTCCCCTGAACTTGTTAAGGCTATCCTGTAGCTTTAGCCACCCTTCTGTAGGAGTGGGCTCTGTGATGTTACCCGGTTGTGTGGGACCCTTTACAAAGTAGTCAGCCAAATTAGGAAGAAGGGAGAGATTTAGGGTCGTCGACCGGACCCTTCCTGGGCAGCTTCAAATCTTTTTCCTTTTGCGGTGTCCACCGAGGAGGCCTCATATCCCAGGCCGTGGCGAGTTTTCTGTCCTTTCACCTCGATGAGTTTGTGAGTTCCTTGTTGGTGCTTCCCCAGACCGAGGCCAGGTAGATAGCTCATTTTTCTCATCATTTTCAAGACCGGTGGGATTTTATCCCGAGTGATCGTCAGATCTATGTTGCACACTTGGGCTTTGGGAGGCTCGACCGTGAAGCCAGTTAGCATGAGACCTTCCTCGTCATGTTTGATTTCCAGAATAGGTATTCCACCCGTATCTGTGCCCTCTAAAGTGACTAAATCTCCGTAAATGGTTGTCAAATCCCCATCCGAGACGAATTTCACACACTGGTGGAGGCTTGAAGCGACCCCTTTGACTTGATGGAGCCAAGGTCTTCCCAGCAGGGCATTGAAAGTGATTGGGATGTCGATAACCTGGAATTCCACAGGTATCAATTTCTTGCCGAACCAGAGGTCCAAAGTAGCAACTCCGAGGACTGCTCGGGATGTCGAGTCATAAGCCTTGACTGTGAGGGAAGAAGGCTTTAAGTCCGTGGACTTGATGTCAAGCAGGCTCATGATCTTTGCCGGAAGAATGTTCATTCCGGACCCATTATCAACCAGGACCCGAGGGAGGCGTCGTTCATCCAATTGGACTGTGATGAAGAGAGGCTCGTTATGATCAGCCCCAAATTGAGGGAGGTCGAGATCTGTGAAAGTGATTATGTTCCCGTAGTGGATGTTTCCAATCAACTGTACCACGTCATCGGGAGTAGCATCAATAGGCACTAGAGTGCGAGCTGTGCTTTCTTCCGGCTTCGGCCATGGGGATAGGACGAAGTGAGTAGGGACCACAAAGAGATGTTGGCCTGTGTCTGCTTCAACTGGGTGAGCACGGGGTCCTCTTTTTCGGGGTCTGGAGTTTCAGCTGTCTTAGCATAGGGGCGGCGATCTTCTTTCGGTGCTTGATCTGTGGCCTTCTTATCTGCCTTGGGATTCCCTTGGAAGATTTGCCCTGATCGGGTCAACAGGTTAACTTCCTCATCCCGCTTCTTGACCGGATTTCTTCAATGCCGCTAGGTCAATCTGGGAGCCTTTTTGGCTATCGGCCACCTGGTTCGACGGAGTCTAGCAACGGTGAGGGCCGAGCTTGAGCCAGATCGGCCCCTTCCTCGCGGCCCTTATAACCGCTTCCCAAGTCACAAAGCTGAGTCCGGGGTTGTGTTGTTGCCCTCGGATGGCCCACGTGAGCTGTGGCATCCTCGCATTGCTTCCCATAGCCTGCCTTGCTCATAGTTATCATGCAACAAGAGTCACTATTGTCGGGACTCGGCGGCTTTTCGTTTTCATCCCCAGTATAGTGCAGCCATTCTGGTTCCTTTCTGTAATACTCAAAGTTGGAGATGATTATAGCACTTTGTGAGGGAAGTGCATCCGGTATCATGCCGGTTTCCAGGACTTCTCTGAGAGCTGACATACATTCGGGGAAGGTGACCTCTTCTTGGGTAATTCTGACAAGGAGTGTTACTTTGTTCTGGGGTGGATTTGATCTAACCATGGTTATTTTCTCATTTGGGCGGATGGGATTTAATTTCCCTCTCTCTATCAGATCTTCGACTATCAGCCTGGATCGGACGCCTGAAAACCCTTTCCCCAAAGCATGGTAGGCAGTGTTGAACTCTAAGACATCCACGTGCTCAGACCCAGGGAACTTCATGGCCTTCATGTCCTCGGTTTCATATTCATCTTCCGAGGTTTCTTCGTCGTCGCTTGCTGACAACCAACCATTGTGCCTGGCTCCCATGGGCTCATTTCTGACATGATTGTTCCAGATTGTTTCAGGATCTGGGGCCTCAGTTGACTCTTCGCTCTCGTCATCATCATCATCATCGCTGTCATCGGAATCATCTTCCCATACTACCGGGATTTCGGCGGAGAGGGAACGCCGATCAAACCTGTTTGGGGAATATGGGTGCGTGCAGCCGCAGAAATTGTCATATGCTCCCATTCCCGGAAGTGGTAATTGCGATTCGGCTTCTCCTCCCAGAAACTGCGGGGGAAGAGTGAGAGGGGGTGGCACGTATTTGACACCAGGTAGAATGTAGAAGGATTCTTCCTCCTCTAATTCTTCGCTGTTCTCAGGATCATATTCGGCCTCTCCCAAAGCCAACTTGCAGAAGTGTACTAGCTCCAAATGCTCCTCGGCCTCTTTGCTGATAAGCCCCAGCACGGGCGCTCGCCGGAAGCTTTCTTGCTTGATTCTTCTTGATTGTTCTAACCATCTTGTGTAAATGGTTTTCTCATGTTTTGACCTAAGCCCCAGCTCTTCTTCAAGATCGGTTTTCCCTTCATCCGAGAAATAGCGGGCCTCGTATTCTTGCAAGGAGTCTCCGACATGAGACCAAGGTGGGTTGATTCGCTCGATATCCTCAAGGCCGAGGGGGAATCCGAATTCGTGGATCCTCGACGAGGTTGACCACGGGTGCATTCGGGAACCTTCATCGCATCTTCCTGGGCTGCGAAGGTTCTCCGCATTCAATCATATTCACCTGGTTATGGTTCCTGAAGAGGATTTTGATCGTATTAGGCCCCTGGGCCTTCCAACTTTCCTTGCTCTATCAATCCCTCGGATTGCCTTCTTCAAAGTGAAGCAATTGTCGTGGCCGATGTCCGTGGGCTTGATGAAAAGCACAATACTTTGTAGTATCCACGGAGCATTTGGATTTCTGGGTTGGAAATTCTCCAAAGGCCGCAGCAAGCCTTCTTTCACCGCCCCTAAAGATGTCATTCAGAGGAATTCCAAAGTTTTCAAGGTTCATGACCCGTGGTCCGGGCTCGACTGGTTTTCCGGGAGCAAAAGGAGTTGTGTTATTACATTCCCTGTCCCGCGTAGTTAATCACCTCTTTGCGCTTTAGCAGAGCAGGGCATGTTTGCGGGGAGGAGCCCGATATCTCGTAAGCAGCAAAATTGGCCGGCCGATTGTAAGCCTTTTCAAACTTAGGCTACGGAGTTAACCATGGCCCATAAGTCTCGAGTACGGGAAGTGACCGAGGGAGGCTCTCGCAGATGTGGTTTCGGCATGACCGGAAGATGTTCAGCTTGTTCCTCTTCGGAAGGAGGGATGGCCATTTCGCCGAGTTTCGCATTCCACCGCTTGTAGAAGTCCCCAACATTCTCATCGGACGCCGCACCGTTGTTTGTAGGTCAACCCTATTTGTTTCCCATTCCAAGTTGGCCTTGTATTTTCTCTGTGAAGGCATTGGTAATCTGGTCCCATGTAGCCCCGGCTTCAGGTTTCAAACTAAGAACCACTTTAGAGCACTGGACTTCAAAGATAGACTAAAATAGTCAGCCAACTGCTGATTGGTACATCCTTTGGCCTTCATCGCCAAGGTATATGTGTCCAAATGGGTTTTCGGGCATGCGGTACCATCAAAGAGGTCCAGATTTGGCATAACAAATTTGTGAGGCAGAGGAACAATGGAGTCCGGGTCTGTAGGCCGGAAAGCAGACTTCTTGGCAGTCAATTCGGCGATTTGCGCTTTCATTTCCTTGTGTTGCTCCATGAACCAGGCCAGATGAGGGTCTTGTGGCGGAGCCGTGGCATTTGAACCGGAGAGGGGGGTTACCACTGGAGGCAGACTGGTGGATGGAATGGCCGCCCGGGGATGTAGGTGAAAACCTGTCCTTGGGCTGAGTTACCCTGGGGAGCATGAATAGGACCCTGAGCAAAAGGATAGAACCTTGCGGCTTGCTGTGGGTTTTCAACCGGCAAAGTGGGTGGACGTAGCCCCAATGTAGCCGGATAACTTGGATTTCCAGAATGGGGCCCATAAGTAGGCTTAGATATGGGCTGCTGTCCTTGACTGTTGAATTGCATGGCTGGCTGAGGCGAGGGTGTATAACCTGGGGGGTACTGCGGTCCAGGTGATTCGGATGACACCGGGATGGAGGCTCGGTAACCCATAGAAGTCTGAGTGAGGAACGGATTTGTGTGAGGAGCAGCTAAACTAGTACTATTCTGAGGAGGGGCTCCTAACTGTGGCCCGTAACCAAGTTGTGGCGGCATTCCGAACCGTGGTTGTTGCTGTGAAGGCCTGGATTGATCGGTTCCGAACCGAGGTGGCATTCCAATTTGTGGGCATTCCGAGATAACCCCAACCATGAGAAGACATTCCGCATCGGCTTTGTCCCCACCGAGGATTGTGAACCGATTTGTGCCGTCTGGCCGCATGGATCCAGTGAGTCCGAAGTCGGGAGCCGGGCCGACCCGAAGATCGAGGAGCACGGGTTCTCGGTAGTGGCACCATAAGAGGTGGGTGGTGGCATCCTCGGAGTAATCGTGGCGACCGAGAGTGGGATTGGCATCCTCGTCTTCTTCCACGGTGAAGGTGCCATCGGGATTGAGGCCGGCGGCCAAACCATGGCTTTTGATAGCCTCCATAAGGCTGTTAGCCGTGCTTCCCGTCGTAACCTCATCCGTTTCGCTAACCGATTCCACCGTTGTTCTCGTCCGAGGGGTCCCGGAGGCGGAGTGACGTTATCCCCATCATTACCACCGATGCGTACATTCTCAAACCCGAGTCGGAACAAACGACGAAGCTGATGACGCGCTTGACTCTTCCAAACTGATCAAACGGTGACCCGATGTCCGGAACCAACCTTTGTGAGGAGCTATGGGGGAAAGGACACGAAGGTTCAGATGTCTGGGAATGGAAGGAGGGTAAGTGTTTGGGCTTTGGGCTCATGCAACATGCAGTTATTTGTTCACGTTTACTTAAAACATGTTTTATTAACCTAATCGGTTGGAAAAGATTTCTCTTCTTCGCAAACTACTGGATCTCGGATCAGTGGCCCCGTCACTACGTCTATAAGCCCCTCGTATTCCACTCCGTATTGCGACCTCCCAGGCGGACAGCCCGGCGAGGGTCCTATAGGGCAAGCGGGTCCCACCGACCGAAAAGAAAACGATCCTAAAAGTCAAGGTAATCGAGTCTTAACGAGCATTCGATGTAAATTACGGACAAAGCCGACGTCAAAAGTCAAGATCATGTCCGAGGGCTCGACGAAAAGTCGGCATGATTTGACTCGATAAGCGTCCACAATTGATCTTGACTTGTCGTCAATTAAGCCGTAATTAGGCATGGAATAATCATTAATCCTTGATGACTCTGTCAATGCCGGGAGCCGTGTATAATTTGTGCCAGCCGTAGCCGAAGTCAAGGCGCCTGGCCAATATCTTGGTCAAAGTCTCGCGGCGAAAAACCGGCAGAGCTTCGACCGATTAGTGGTCCCCGAAAGATATTGAGTCGGTATGCCGACAAAGGCTTGAAAGGAAAGGTCTATACACGTACATGTGGCATGACACTGCACCAAACTAAAAACCAACCGGGTCTCGAACAAAGTGTGTCACGGACAAGTGCATGGTCGACACGAGGCTCCATGGGATGTTTGGGTAGTCCTGTGCTTGCACCGAGAGGCGTAATAAGACCAAACGGGCCGCGACAAGGATTTCCCCGGGTTAAGGACGTAGTGTGCAGTGTATGGTCACGTGCGCGTAGTGTGCAAGCAGTCTATTTTCTTTTTTCTGAGTAAAATAGAAATTTTTTATGTGTCTTAAAAATATGATGCATGATTTTTTTTTTGAAAGTTTTCTTTTTTTTTGAAAATTCTTTTTTTTTTTTTGAATTTTTTTTTTTGAAATTTAATGAACACATAAGCACATAAGCACAAGAATTCCGACAGTTAGGGACATGATTCCGGCAGTCAAAATTTTGACTTTTTCCGAGGCGGCCAAAACAACACGAAAATGTGCAAAAATCAACACACACAACAAATGATTTTTAAAGCCGGGACGGAAGCTTGACCCTCAAAAGCTTTTTTTTTTTTTGAAAACAATGATACCGGTACGTGGGATTGTTAGACCACAATTTATCCCCGACTCGTGTTAGGAGGCGATAACGGGAAGTTTAATGGTTTCCACCAATATACCAAATACCATTTTTTTTAAAAGCTCATTTATCCCCAGCGGAGTCGCCACTGTGATGATGTCGCCATTTCGCGGGAAAAAATCGATTTTTGCGTTTTTTTGAAAAACCAAATAAAACCGGAAAAAAACGGAGTCGCCACGCCATTTTTGTTTTAAGGGCCAAAACTTTGAAAAATGCCCGAGATTAGAGATTTGGGTTCGGAGGTCATGTTACACGCCGGGAAGGACGTTAGTGTGCACCCGGAATGCCTCGTAAAACGAGTCTTCCAAGCTGAAAATTATTTGTGTGTGTGTGTGTGTGTTTTGGCCAAAATAAGTTGAAACTCAGAAAAGTAAAAATTGGGATGTCTTTTTAAGACTTTAAACTGATCCCATGATTTTTTGGAAGATTTTTGGATTGATATTTGGTACTCAAAAGACCTTTTGAAGTTGAGAGTCACTTCTGCCAGAATGAAAAAGGCAGTGGACCTTTGATTTTGAAATGGATTCAAGGGCCTTAAAACTTCATAATCTGGATAAACTCAGAGAATGAAAGTTGTTCCAGACACCTAAAATAAGATTTGTGCGAAGGAATTTTCCATTTTGAAGAAGATTTGAGGGGTCAAAACCTTCTGGAAATCTCAGATATGAAATCTGGATTTCCAGAAGCTGATGAACTGGCCTCTAAAAGAAAATTTGAAAAGAGGAGTTTTACTCACCCAAAAGATAAAGTAAAAATATGTCTGGAAATCTCTGGATGTTGGCTACAAAAAGTATTTTGTAGTCAACACCAAATTCCAAGTTTATCTGTGTCCAAAAATTAAGACAATGGACTGGGATCTTGGAAAATTGCTACTGGACAGCAACTTCTCAAGAAAGAAAATATGATTTTAAGGGGGGTTTTGCATCCATGCTTGTCCCCATTTCCCTAGGTTTTGGTTAGTGATCACTTGACATTTTAGTGGTGAATCAAATATACCAAACCATCCTTGGGGTACATTAGGACTAAGCACTTCATTTGCTTGGGAAGGGGAATTTTATCCTTTGAAATCAAGATTTGGTGCTTGAAAATGGTTTTTAGGGTTTTGAAAATGCATTTGCAAGTAAGTAAGAACACATTGAAGAAAATGTTGATCCTTGTAGAGGATCATCCATGGAGATGAACTTCCATGGTGATCCTCTTGGATCTAGGGCAAGAAAATGAACAAACTACATTTTGTAGTTTGAAAATGCATGCATGGATGAGAGAATTTAGGGCAAGGAGAGGGAGGTTATACCTATCTTCCTTGTGTTTTTGTGTTTGTGTTTGAATTTGAGAGTGAGTGGGTTTGATTTGAGTGAGTGAAAGTTGGGAAGATTCAAGAGAAAAAGGTGACAATTCTTAGAGAATTCTCACTGTTTTCTCAAGTATTTTCGCCAAATGCTGTGAGTTGTGTTCTTGTTCTTTCTCTTTTTTGTGACTGGAGGGCTCAATTTATAGCCCTCTGGAAATGACATACTTATCCGCGCGGATAGGACCCTTCAGCGTGCACTGTTCATTAAATGCTGCTCCAGGCTTTGGACACAAGGAATAATTTTCAAAAATCAATGTAAACTGTTTTTCAACTTACTGTTTCGGGATTTTCTTAATTCTTTTGCTTTTTGAGATTCCTTTGAAGGTTTATCTTTAAATAGCAATGCCCATTTTGCCCTCACTTTGTTAGAAAAGTTAGGATTGTTAGGAAATGTTAGTAATTGTTAGGAATGTTAAAACTTTCGTTAATTTTCTAACGAAAATACTAACAAGCTCAAATTGGAGCACTTACAGTCACGGACAAGTGCATGGTCGACACGAGGCTCCATGGGATGTTTGGGTAATCCCGTGCTTGCACCGAGAGGCGTAATAAGACCAAACGGGCCGCGACAGGGATTTCCCCGGGTTAGGGACGTAGTGTGCAGTGTAAGGTCACGTGCGCGTAGTGTGCAAGCAGTCTATCTTCTTTTTCTGAGTAAAATAGAAATTTTTCATGTGTCTTAAAAAGAATGATGCATGATTTTTTTTTTGAAAATTTTCTTTTTCTTTTTTTTGAAATTCTTTTTTTTTGAAAATCTTTTTTTTTTGAAATTCTTTTTTTTTGGAAGTAAATGCACACATAAGCACATAATTCAAAATCCGAGGCAACGGGTCCAACAGTCAAAATTTTGACTTTTCCGAGGCGGCCAAAACAACACGAAAATGTGAAAAATCAACACACACCACAAATGATTTCAAATGCCGGGACGGAAGCTTGACCCTCAAAAGCTTTTTTTTTTTTGAAAACAATGACACCGGTACGTGGGATTGTTAAACCACAATTTATCCCCGACTCGTGTTAGGAGGCGATAACGGGAAGTTTAATGGTTTCCACCAATATACCAAATATCATTTTTTTTTATAAAGCTTATTTGTCCCCAGCGGAGTCGCCACTGTGACGATGTTGAATTCCAATTCACGGAGAAAATTCGATTTTTCGTTTCTTTGAAAACCAAATAAAACCGGAAAAATGGAGTCGCCACGCCATTTTTGTTTTAAAGGCCAAAACTTTGAAAAATGCCTGAAATGAGAGATTTGGGTTCGGAGGTCACGTTACACGCCGGGAAGAACGTTAGTGTTCACCCGGAATGCCTCGTAAAACGAGTCTTCCAAGCATTAAAAACCATTTGTGTGTGTGTGTGTGTGTTTTGGCCAAAATAAGTTGAAACTGGAAAGTAAAAATTGGGAACTCTTTATTAGACTTTGAACAAATCCCATGATTTTTGGTATGATTTTTGGGTTGAGTTTTGGGACTCAAAGGATTTTTTGAAGTTGAAAAACATTTCTGCCAGAATGAAAAAGGCAGTGAACACTTCATTTTGAAATGGACTTAAGGGCTTCAAAACTCCAGAATATGGGGAAAATCAGAGGATGAAAGTTTCTCCAGACACCTTAAATAAGATTTATGTGAAAAAATTTTCCATTTTGGAGATTATTTGAGGGACCAAAACCTTCTGGAAATCTCAGATGTGAAATCTGGATTTCCAGAGACTGAGGAACTGACCTTTAAAAGAAAATTTGGAAAAGGGAGTTTTACTCACGCAAAAAATAAAGTAAAAATATGTCTGGAAAGCTCTGGATGTTGGCTACAAAAAGTGTTTTGTAGTAAACACCAAATTCCAAGTTTCTGTATGTCCAAAAAATTAGACCATGGACAGAGGTCTTAGAAAATTGCTACTGGACAGCAACTTTCTTGAGAAGAAAAACATGATTTAAAGGGGGGTTTTGCATCCATGATTGTCCCCATTTCCCTAGGTTTTGATTAGTGATCACTTGACATTTTAGTGGTGAATCAACTATATCAAACCATCCTTGGGGTACATTAGGACTAAGCACTTCATTTGCTTGGGAAGGGGAATTTTATCCTTTGAAAATGAAGATTTGATGTATGAAAATGGTTTTTAGGGTTTTGAAAATGCATTTGCAAGTAAGTAAGAACACTTTGAAAGTAATGTTGATCCTTGTAGAAGATCAACCATGGAGATGAACTTTCATGGTGATCTTCTTGGATCTAGGACAAGAAGATGAACAAACTACATTTTGGAGTTTGAAAATGCATGCATGGATGAGAGAGATTTAGGGTAAGGAGAGGGAGGTTATACCTATCTTCCTTGTATTTGTGTATGAAGCTTGAATATGTGAGTGTTTGAATTTGAGAGTGAGTGGGATTTGGGAAAATAATTAAGAGAAAAATGTGACAATTCTAGAGAATTCTCACTGTTTTCTCCCTATTTTCGCCAAGGTGCAGTTGTGAATTGTGTTGTTCTTCTTCATTTCTGTGACTGAAGGCCTCAATTTATAGCCCTCTGAAACTTCCATTTATGTCCGCGCGGATGAGAAGTGAAGCGTGCACTGTTCATTAAATGCAGCTCCAGGCTTTGGACACAAGGAATATTTTTTTTAAAATTCAAATTAGGCAAAATGCTCAGCTTTTTGTTCCAAGAAATTTTCTATTTTTGGTTTTTGACTATTTCTTTTGCTTTTTTGATTCTTTTCCTTGGTTTATCTTAAAATGGCAATCCCTAATCTACCCTTGATTGGTTAGAAATTTTAGGAATTGTTAGAAATGTTAGAAATGTTAAAACTTTCGTTAATTTTCTAACGAAAATACTAACAACTCAAATTGGAGCACTTACAATGCTGCAGATTTTTTTTCTGGGCGACAATCCTGTCCACGCGGACAGGTTCGGCATCTGACATGGTTCATTTATTTCGGTGGTTGGATCTGGTTTGGTCCATAAATGCCATTAAAACTTCGTCTTCTTCAGTTCAAAATTACTGAAAATCCGAGAGAGAAGCCAAAAAAGCCATGGAAATGTCCAAATTTTCCCCAAAATTGCCCAAAGAAAAGCAAATGTTGTTCTTTGAAAAGTTCAAGGAGTGGTGTAGGGAGATTATGCATGAGAGGAGGTCATTTTTTGAAGAGAGGTACAAGGTAAAGTGCTGGTGGTCTCTCAAAGAATTGGTTCCGGACTATGACCTCTTGAGAGCTTCTTCTTCATTTTGGGATACTAGAAGGTATGTCTTTTGCCTTTCTTACAATGAAGTGGTCCCGACCGTTGAAGAATTTCGGGCTTTACTTGGTAGCCCGGAGGTGGAAGAGATCGGGATTCCTTTGCCCGGAGGGGCTTGTTTTGTTGATAGGTTGTGTAACCTTCTTCATCTTTCTCTGGAGGAAGCGCAAGGTATAATTCGTAGTCCCGATCATTTTGACATTTCTGGTCTTCCTGATAGATTTAGGGGCTTAGGTTTGGTGGATGATGCCTATTGGGATGATTTTGCACTTTGCATGTTTGGTACCTTGTTCATGGTTTATTCCTTTGGGATTTGTCATCGGGCTCTGCTGGATGTGGTTGTTCACTGTCGCTTGGGCCG
Source organism: Adenophora triphylla var. japonica (assembly GCA_022495995.1). Lineage (NCBI taxonomy): Eukaryota > Viridiplantae > Streptophyta > Magnoliopsida > Asterales > Campanulaceae > Adenophora > Adenophora triphylla. Next base: position 115,621 of record JAFEMH010006138.1, on the reverse strand, counting down.
AGATGTTGCGCCTTTAATCTTGGGAGAGACTTTTCATGCTCTCGACAGTGTCAAGCACTGGGAGGCGGTATATGCATGGGGGCAGCCCATTTCTTTTGACCCTGTGGCTGATGGAGCGCCTGGGGGTTCTTCGGGAAACTTCGGACATGATCAAGCCTTGGACATTTGCCAGGAGAGGGGTTACGGTGGATTTTGATGATCAGGGCTCATGGGAGCATTGGATGGCTGGTCGCCGATCAAGATATCAGATGGTTGGTGCCTCATTGGCGGTGGAGACTCGGAGAGTACTTCAGACGGGTCTCATGTGGTTATACTTCCGGGCTTTCTCACCCGCCTTTTCATTCCGGCTTTGGTTCGAGACAGTTCGGCTTGGAGCAGTTCCTTTGGAGGACTTTGATGATATAGCCACCAGGTGGTGGCTTCGCTTCTATGGATGATCCTTCGGTGTTTCCATTTCTTTCCCGAGTATGGAGGTATGACGTCTTTCCTCCTCGGGTTATCCTCAGGCGTCCGAGACCTGTGTTCCTGACCACTTGGTACCTGGATTGGTACGAGAGGCATTTGGGGGAGACTCAGATGGCTATTTTGAGACGGCGTGAGGCCATTGTGCGCGGAGGACCCGATGGGGCGTGGAGAGGAGGACCCTCACGACCGGAGCGGAGATACTGTGACCGACTATGAGGCTTATGTCAAGAGACAGGAGAGGAGGACTCCCATGCTACCAGCTAGGCTACAGAAGATGAGAGATGACGCTAGGGCTACTAAGGCCCTGACAGAGGCTGGTTTGATAGATCCTGTCCCTACACCAGAGCTTGGTAGGAGGATGACCGACATTTTTCCTGTTCAGAGGAAGAAGACCCGAAGAGGGAAGAAGAGGGGAGATGCCAGTACGAGCGGCTTAGAGTGACCTCGAGTTTTCCGAGTATCCCTTTCTTGTTGTAGCAGACACATTAGTTTGATTATGTATCTTAGTTTCTTTTAGCAGGTTGCCAGTTGTAGGAATGAACCGAGCTTAGACTCATCAAAAAGCTTTTAACTGTAATGAATATGTGAATTGCTTTAGAGTTTTTCGAGACGCTTTCATGGTCTGATCAATGTATGTCTTTTATTTGTATTTTAGACCGAACCAGTTTCCGCCGCCACGTTCCCTTCGGACAAAAGGGCTCAGGTCTTCGTAGTTCGACCCGTTTTTTTTTTTTTTGTTTGTTTTTTTTTTGTTTGTTTTTTTTGGTGCAACCCTGTTTTTTACCTAGGCCGCCCTTTTCGGGTTTTCAACCTAGTTGGGTATTACTCTTTTAGCACTCTTTTTCTTTTATTTCTTTTTTTTTGACTCATGTTTTACGCGTAGTATCTCGCGCAGCCTTGCCACCATTCACCGGGTGTACAAAAGGATTTCCGTCGAGGTCCGCAAGTTGCATGGCTCCTCCGGAGAAGATTTTCGGACAACATATGGCCCGACCTGCATGTGCTCCCATTTGTCAAGCGGGTTGATACGGACCGGGGCTTCTCTTTCAAAACGAGATCACCTTCCCTAATCTCCCTATGCTTCACTTTCTTGTCGAAGGCTCTGGCCATTCTCCCTTGGTAAGCTCGGATATGTTCCATTGCTTTCAATCGTCGCTCATCTAGCAGGGCCAATTCATCATGGCGACTCTGTAGCCATTCGTCCTCGTTGATCCGACCTTCCAACAAGACTCTGAGTGAGGGGATTTCTAGCTCGATTGGGAGTACGGCTTCCATCCCGTAGGTAAGAGCAAATGGTGTTTCCCGGTTGCCGTTCGACGGATGTTCTCAGAGCCCCAGAGTGCCAAAGTGTGTAGCTTCTCGGGCCAATCTCGACCTCTGGACGGCCATCTTCCTGATGATGTTTTCCAGAGTCTTATTTGCCGCTTCGACGGCTCCGCTGGTTTGGGGCCTATAGGGAGATGACTTGTGACGGGTTATTCTCGACTCCGCCACACTGTCACATTTCCCTTCGAAGTGGGATCCATTATCGAGATGATTTCTCCGGCAACCCGTATCCGCATATGATGTTTTCTTTGATGAAGAGGGCTACTTTCCTTGAGTTGAGGACCTTGTAGGACTTGGCTTCAACCCATTTGGTGAAATAGTCCACAGCTACCAGGACGAATTCGTGGCCGTTGCTGCCTGGTGGTGTGATTTTGCCTATGACATCAATTCCCCAAGTGACGAAAGGCCAAGGGGTTATCATGCAAAGATAACTCGTGAGGAGGCAAATGATTAAGATTTGAGTACCGCCGGCATTTATCGCAGCTTTTGATTTGAACCGGATGCGGTGGTGTTCATGAAGATCCAAAAGTATCCCATTCTTAGTATGATTTGCATTAGAGCCCGAGCATTCATATGGGGGCCGCAGGTACCACCATGTACTTCTTTCACGAGTCTGGTAGCCTCTTGTTTGCCGATACATCGCAGGAGGGGGCCTTGATAACGCTTCTTGTACAGCATATTTCCCAAAAGAACATAATGGGAGGCGAGTCGCTTCAGGGCTGAGAGGCTTTTCGCTTTGATTCCTTCTTTATATTCCCCATCTTCATTTTTGAAGGAGGCTTCGCCATTCTTCAGGTACTGATAGATCTTAGTGTACCAGGGATCGCTGGCCGGTTCGGCCTCCGCTTCTATTTCAAAGCAATAAGCGGGGTTTTCTCTCCTCCCGACTCGAATGGTTTGACGGACTTTCCCTTCGGGTATTTCAACGAGGGAGGCTAGTGTTGCCAGCATCTGCGAATCTGTTGCGATCTCTGGGCAAGTAATGAAAGCTGATTTCCTTGAATTGAGTTACTAGCTCTTCCATGTAAGTGTGATATTTCTGCAGACCCGGATCCACGGTCTTCCATTTGTTAGAGACCTGGTTGATGATAAGGGCAGAATCACCGTACACTTCTAATTCTTTGATATTTCTTTCAAGGGCGGCTTCCAACCCGGCTATGCAAGCCTCGTATTCAGCAGCATTGGCTGGTGACCTCGAAGTTCAATCTTACTGCTATGGGGTGTGTTCGTCGCAGGATCGACCAGAAGCATTCCTATTCCATTCCCCCTTTTGTTTGACTCCCCGTCGAAGAAGAGTTGCCAACGATTTTCTCCTTCTAGAGCAAAGATTCCCTCATTGAGAAATTGAGGTTCAGGTCCTCGGGACTCATCACTTGGGAAATCGGCCAAATGTTCTGCCATTATACGCCCTTTTACGGATTTCCTTGAAACATAAGTGATGTCGTATCACTTCCAAAAAAGAACGACCATTTTGCCAACCTCATGGAGATGGAAGGCTTGTCGAACAGATATTTGATGGGGTCTATCTTTGAGACGAGATGTATCGGGTGAGACTGCATGTAGTGTTTCAGCTTTCCCACTACCAAGCCTGCGCAAGTCTTTTCACAAGCAGAGTAATTGAGTTCGCTCCCCTGAAGCTTTCTGCTTACGAAATAGATGGCGTTTTCAACCTTAAAATCTTTCTTCTCTTGAGCTAACATAGCCCCAATTGCTGTATCCGTGACAGTTAGATATAGCAATAGTGGCTTTTGCTGATGTGGTGGGCAAAGAATCGTGGGATTCACGAGGTACGCCTTGATTTTTTTCAAAGGCGAGCTGGCATTCTGGAGTCCATTCTGTGTAGGCACTTTTCCTCATCAACTTGAAGATTGGTTCGCAGATCGAGGTCAGCTGATTTATAAAGCGGCTTATGTATTGCAGTCTTCCCATGAAGGATTTTACTTCTGTCAGCGTCCGAGGTGGTTTCATTTCGACTATGGCCTTGATTTTCTGGGGGTCTACTTCGATTCCCCGTTCCGTCACCATATATCCTAGCACCTTGCCTTGTCTTACACCGAAGGTGCATTTGGCTGGATTCAGTCTCATGTTGTGGTTTCGGAGGCGACCGAAGAATTTCCTCAAATCAACAAAGTGCTGGCCATCGGATCCTTTGGAGTGTATTATCATGTCGTCCATATAGACCTCAATTTCTTTGTGGATCATGTCATGGAATAGGGCTGTAGCTGCCCTTTGGTAAGTAGCCCCGGCATTCTTTAGCCCGAACGGCATGACCGTGTAGCAGTATGTGCCCCATGGGGTCGTGAAGGCTGTTTTGGCTTGATCTTCTTCTGCCACTTTGATTTGGTTGTAACCGGAAAAACCGTCGACGAAGGACTTAACCTCATGGTTGGCTGTAGAATCCACCTGGATGTCGATGTTTGGCAGGGGGAAATCGTCCTTTGGACTAGCTTTGTTCAGATCTCTGAAGTCTACGCAGCATCGGATCTTTCTGTTGGCTTTGGTCACCGTTACTATGTTGGAAAGCCATGTAGGATACTCAATGATCCTGATGAATCCTGCCCTGAGCATCTTTTCTATCTCTTCCTTCACTTGTAGGGACCACTCGGGCTTAATTCTTCTTAGTTTCGCTTCACCGGCTTCGACTTCGGGTCGAGCGGTATTCGGTATTCAACTATGGAAGGATCGAGGCCTGGCATATCTTTATAGGACCATGCGAACACATCCACGAATTCTCTTAGCAGCTCAATTAGGGCATCCCTCTCGGTTCCTTCAAAGAAACTACCAATCTGCGTCTCTTTAGGCTCTTCCGCAGTTCCCAAATTCACACTTGTCAAAACCTCTTCGGCAGATTGGGCTCGATTTTCCTCTTTCCGAACAACCTGCTTAAAGATTTCTTTGATATATTGTTCATTTAATGTGTCTGCTTCTTTATCTAGTGAATCGTCATTAACTGTTTTTAAGTTATTAGTTAATTTATCATTAGTTAAAGTGGCAATCAAGGGATACTCAGAAAGGTTCGTCATTTCATTGAGAATAAAAGGGAATACAGCATTGGCTACAACCTCATAGTCTTCAGGCATAAGGCCATCGGACGACTCTAGAGACTCAAACTCAACAATGAGAGACTCGGAGGACTTTAAAAAGGTTGACACAAAGGGGCGGGGGACCAATCCAAGCTTGGTGATCATTTCTTCTTTGGTCGCGGACGGGCCTGAGAGAGTTTCCCAATTCTTTAGCGGCATTGCTGTCAATGACCTCATGACTCTGGGATTGTCTTGTTTCTGTTCTCCTTCCTCAAGCATTGCTATCATCTCTTCGTCTGAACCGTAATCAATCGGGTCCGGCCGAAAAAACCGAGCATATGAATGTAGGGATCTTCTTGCGAATCTGCCGCATCTTCAATTCTGGAGAATTCTAACTCGTCACAATCTGACCGCTCAATCCAGATGTAAGGACGTATTGCGTCTCGGTGTGCTGCTGGAAAAATCTCATGCCCCATGCTCGAGCGGAAAGGCTTAGCGGGTAGTTCTTCGAGGAGGACGTCCCATACGATGTTCATACATTCGAGTCGAGTCTGCCGGTATTTGTCGACTTTTATCATGAAAATCTCTTCGCTTGGCGAGGCCAGAGAACGGGTTTGAAGAACGCTGACAAATCTCTGATTGGAGACTGGAGGTTTGTGTGCTCGTATCATGGCGGTATTCAGTGTTTCTTTCCATTCTGCCTCCAAATGTTGGAAATAGCAATTGAACTTGATAAATCGAACTGCTTCAGGGTCTTCCCACTTGAGTTCGTTGACATAGTTGGCATCACCGGATTCTGGGGGATTCTGATGAGACTTGCCCCGATAGTCCCTTGGTCGATTCGGAGGAGGTAGCCCCGGTGTCTGGCTACGAGCATGCTTGGCGACGGTCTCGGCTTCGTTCCCTATGAGGAAACTGTCACCCCTAATGACTTCAAGGTCCCCCTGCCGGTTAATGAACTTGACGCATTGATGGAGAGTGGAGGCTATGGCTTTCATGTGGTGTAACCAAGGGCGCCCCAACAGAGCTGTGAATTCGGATGGGATGTCCATTACATGGAATTTTGCTGGTACCATTTGGGTTTCGAACCAGAGTTCCAGAACCACCGTCCCCAAGATGGGACGAGACGTGCCATCGTAGGCCTTGATTGACCGTGTAGATGGGATCATGTGCCTTTCATTGATGCGTAGGGCCCTCATCATGCTGAGGGGAAGGACGTTAACGGCCGATCCATTGTCCACCAATACCCCAGGGAGTGATACGGTGTTGAGCCGAATAGTGATGTACAAGGCTTCATTGTGTTTGGAGACATCTCTTGGCAAATCTTCGTCGCAGAAGGTGATCATGCTACCATATAGTCGGGGATCGTAGATTTGGTCCTTGTCTGGAGAAAGAGATTCATCAAGCCAGGAACTTCGTGCCTTTCTCTTGCGAGGTAGAACCTTTCTTTGAAGCCCCCGGGTTATCTTTGAGGCCGTTTGTGGCGGTTGCCATCCCCAGTCAGCATGTTGATTGAGTGCGAGCGCCAAACTGGCGTTGGTCTTTCTTTGTCGGTATGCGCTCGGGAGCTGGACAAACTGAATCTTGACTGACCCCGCGGGGGGGGGGGTAGATTTCTGATTGGCAGTAAAATTACCCAGATCTACAGTATTCTGGTGTCCGAAGGTCTCAACTCTATCGTTGGCAAGGCTTTTCGGCTTTTCTACCCCTGTTTGCTTTGGGGAAGACTGGCTGGAGTAGAGTACATAGTAATCAAATTCCCCAGATGGCTCCCCGAGCGTACCCACACTGGTATCACCGGCCTCGAACCTCTCTTTCAATTTTTGCTGGGAGGAAATTTTCTTCTTCTTAGGAGGACGGTCCTCGTATATCCAATCCTGATAGTCTCTTTCAAGGCAGTCGGGGCAGTCACAGATATCCCACCAAATGTGTTCAATAATCGGTGGAGGATTTGGGACCTCGGGCTGAGCTGTGCCAGAATGAATCTGAGTTGAACTAGTCTGGGGAGATTTGCTGTTGGGCTCACCGGGAAGCAAGGGGCTGGATTCTGCCGGGTAGTGAGAGGTGTTGGGAGCCGAGGGAATAGGCACATGCTTGTCCTTCGTGGGAGCCCCGCCTGCTGGGAGATTTCTAATGTCCCGAAATGGCGTGTGGCCTCTTCAATCCAGGCTTGCTGTTTGTTCTGGCGTTCCTCAAGAGCTTTGATGGCTGACCATATTTCCTCCACTGTTTCCCAGTCTTTATCACCCATGCTGATATCTGCAAAATTGGTATCATTTTGAGAGGGGTCACATGACGGTTGCTGGGACATGTCAGATTGAACCATCTCTGAATGTTGTGGGAAGGGTGGTACTTTGAACTGCTGCTTGGGGGCTAGCTGACCTACAAATTGATGGGCGGGAGTTTCTGCAGTGGTGGTATAGGAAGATGAGGGCGGCGTCCTGGCATACTCGGGATGATTAAGAATGGGAGGAGAACTTTCTTCCTTCTTTGCGGTAAAAGTGCCATCGGAATTGAGACTGATAGTCAAACCATGACTTGCGACAACCCCCAGAAGGTCGTCAATTTGAGCCTCATGTCGAAGTCTCATCTGTTCTACCAACTAGATCCAATGCTGGTCTGTCTGAGGGATTTTGGAAGACGGAGCGGTATTGTCCATATCATTACCGGCTGATGCAGACATTCTGAAACCCAGAATCGGAAGAAACGGCGGAGCTGGCGATGCACTTGACTCTTCCCAACTGATCAAACGGTGACCCGGTGTCTGGAACCAACCTTTGTGAGGAGCTGCGGGGGCAAAGACACGAGGGTTCAGATGTCTGAGAATGAAGGAGGGTAAGTGTTTGGGCTTTGGGCTCATGCAACATGCAGTTATTTGTTCTTGTTTACTTAAAACATGTTTTATTAACCTAATCGGTTGGAAAAGATTGCTCTTCTTTTTCGCAAACTACTCTGGATCCTGGATCAGTGGGCCCCGTCACTACGTCTATAAGCCCCTCGTATTCCACCTGTATTTCGACCTCCCAGGGTGGACAGCCCCGGGCGAGGGTCCTATAGGGCAAGCGGGCCCCACCGACCGAAAGAAAAACGATCCTAAAAGTCTGGCGGGTAATCGAGTCTTAACGGGCATTCGATGTAAATTACGGACAAAGCCGACGTCAAAGTCAAGATCATGTCCAGGGCTCGACAAAAAAGCTCGGCATGATTCTGACCGATAAATGTCCACAATTGATCGACTCGTAGTCAATTAGGCCGTAATTAGGCATGGAATAATCGTTAATCCTTGATGACTCGAGTGTCATCTTTGGGAGTCGATGTATAATTTGTGCGCCAGAGTCAAAGTCAAGGCGCCAGTCAATATCTGGTCAAAGTTCGTGACGGAAAACCGGCAGGACTTCGACTGATTAGGGTCCCCGAAAGATATTGACTTGGTATGCCGACTAAGGCTTGAAAGGAAAGGTCTATACACAGACAGGGCATGACACAGACCAGACTAAAAACCAACCGGATCTCGGACAAAGTGTGTCACGGACAAGTGCATGGTCGACACGAGGTTCCATGGAATGTTTGGGTAGTCTCGTGCTTGCACCGAGAGGCGTAATAAGACCAAACGGGCCGCTACAGGGATTTCCCCGGGTTAAGGACGTAGTGTGCAGTGTAAGGCCAAGTGCGCGTAGTGTGCAAGCAGTCTATCTTCTTTTTCTGAGTAAAATAAAAATTTTCGCATGTGTCTTAAAAAGTATGATGCATGCACAAAATGATTTTTTTTTTTAAAACCCTTTTTTTTTTTTGAATTTCTTTTTTTTTTGAATTTTTTTTTTGAAAATCTTTTTTTTTTGAAAGCAAATGAACACATAAGCACATAAGCACATAATTCAAAATTCAAGGCAACGGGTCCGATAGTCAAAATTTTGACTTTTTTTTCGAGGCGACCAAAACAACACGAAAATGTGAGAAACCAACACACACACACAACAAACGGTTTCAAATGCCGGGACGGAAGCTTGACCCTCAAAAATTTTTTTTTTTTTTTTGAAAAGATAAAACTTATCTGTCCCCAGCGGAGTCGCCACTGTAACGATGTTGTGTCCATTTTTCCCGAAAGATTTGATATTTTTCTTTTCTTTTGAAAATCAATCGAAAAAACACGGAGTCGCCACGTCATTTTTGTTTTAAGGGCCAAAACTTTGAAAAATGCCCGAGATTAGAGATTTTGGTTCGGAGGTCACGTTACACGCCGGAAAGAACGTTAGTGTTCACCCGAAATGCCTCGTAAAACGAGTCTTCCAAGCATTAAAAACCATTTGTGTGTGTGTGTGTGTGTGTGTGTGTGTGTGTGTGTTTTGGCCAAAATAAGTTCAAACTGGAAAGTAAAAATTGGGAACTCTTTATTAGACTTTAAAAAAGTCCCATGATTTTTGGTATGATTTTTGGGTTGAGTTTTGGTACTCAAAAAGATTTTTTGAAGTTGAAAAACATTTCTGGCAGAATGAAAAAGGCAGTGGACATTTGATTTTAAAATGGGTTTAAGGGCTTAAAAATCTCAGAATCTGGGGAAAGTCAGAGAATGAAAGTTGTTCAAAACACCTTAAATAAGGTTTCTTTAAAAGAACTTTCCCGTTTGGAGGTTATTTGGTGGACCAAAATCTTCTGGAAATCTCAGATATGAAATCTGGATTTCCAGAGACTGAGGAACTGACCTTTAAAAGAAAATTTGAAAAAGAGAGTTTTACTCACGTAAAAAATAAAGTAAAAATATTTCTGGAAAGCTCTGAATGTTGGATACAAAAAGTGTTTTGTAGTCAATACCAAATTCCAAGTTTCTGTATGTCCAAAAAATTAGACCATGGACAGAGGTCTTAGAGAAAGGCTACTGGACAGCAACTTCCTCTTGAAGAAAAACATGATTTAAAAGGGAGTTTGGCATCCATGCTTGTCCCCATCTCCTTAGGCTTTGATTAGTAGTCACTAGACATTTTAGTGGTGATCTACTATATCAAGCCATCCTTAGGGTACATTAGGACTTAAGCATTTCATTTGCTTGGGAATGGGAATTTTATCCTTGAAAATGAAGATTTGATGTATGAAAATGTTTTTTTTTTTTTTTTAGGGTTTTGAAAACATGTTTGCAAGTAAGTAAAAACACTTTGAAAGTAATTTTGATCCTTGTAGAGGATCATCCATGGAGATGAACTTCCATGGTGATCCTCTTGAATCTAGGGCAAGAAGATGAACAAACTACATTTTGGAGTTTGAAAATGCATGCATGAATGAGAGAACTTTAGGGTGAGGAGAAGGAGGTTATACCTATCTTCTTTGTGTTTTGTGTTTGAATGGATTCAAGGCTTGAATGTGTTTAGGGTTTGAATATGTTTAGGGTTTGTGATTAGAGTTGGTCAAAGAGAAAACAAGTAGATAACAATTAAGTCCTCTATGTTTTCTCTCTAATCCTCCTCCTAAGGGGTGATTTAAGCTTGGGCTTGTGTATGTATGAGAGTGATTTGAGAGTGTTTTGAGTGAGTGAGATTTGGGAAAGATTCAAGAGAAAATGGTGGCAATTCAAGTGAATTTCCACTGTTTTCTCCCTATTTTTCGCCAAGGTGCAGTTATAAAATGTGTTGTTGCTCCCTTGTTTCTGTGACTGAAGGGTTCAATTTATAGGCATTCTAGAAATTCAAACATGTCCGCGCGGATATATGTGTAAGCGTGCCTGGTTCATTAAATGATGCTCCAGGCTTTGGACAGGAAGAATATTTTTCAAATTAAGCAATCAGTTTTTGTTCCAGCCACTTCTATTTCGAGTTTTTGACCTTTCTTTTGCTTTTTGAGATTCTTTTCTTGGTTTATCTTTAAATGGCAATCTTTAATCTACCCTCACTTTGTTAGAAATGTTAGGAATTGTTAGAAATGTTAGAAATGTTAGGGCTTTCGTTAATTTTCTAACGAAAATACTAACAACTCAAATTGGAGCACTTACAGTACCTACTCTTACACCAAGGACATCCCTATCTCCATCACATTAAATGGTGGCTCAGACGCCTATCATGCACGTAAGGCGCTGCACCAACTGTCGCCTGCTTCCCATGTCCTTATCCAATCAAAGACTTCCCTTTACAGTAATCCTCACTTTATTGTACGAGACAATCAGGCGCGGACACGTGTAATAGGTCAAAGGACAAATATCTCTTGGCTGACATAATCAACGGCTCCCTCATACTATATATGCTATCCCTTGTCCCCAAGGATAAGGTAAGTGTAAAATCATCATTGTAAGCCATATTGTCTAAACCATAGCACCCAACACACTAATATATTTCAAGTCTTATTCGCAGTTATAAATCCTCAGAGATTTTACTCTCACACCCGAGGGCATGAATTGAATTAAACTACAGTTTGATCTCTAACGGTGCTTCTCGTCTTTGTTGTGTTATATGTAAAACATCTTATACAAGACATATATCCATATTTAGTGAGACCCCATAAAATTGTGGCGTCATCACAATTATTTGACTTCCTATTTCAAAATCAATACGGAGCGTTTGAAATAGGCCCCAAATTTCAAAAATACGGAGTGTTTGAAATAGGTCCCAAATTTCATATTTACAACATTTCGTCGAGCCTTGGAGAGAGAAAGATGGAGGGAAATTTCGAAAAATTACAGAACAAATACTCCAACATACCAAAATTAATTTACTATTAAATTCAAATTTACTGAATCCATGTCCTGAGATGGTTGAGTCACGAATATGATGATGTATAGTTTAAAATTGGGCAGGCATTCACTCTCGGCGTGTGTTGAATAGTTACATTCATCATTAATTTTTCTTACCATTACAGAGATTTCAATTTCAAAAACTTTTTAAGACATTACTACCTATGAAGAATGTACTAATCCATTTGCTTTGACAAAATAAAAATACATTCTCATATCATAATAAATGTCACATTTAGCCGATCAATATTTTTAATAAATACTCCCTCCGTCCCGCTACAAACCGTACTGGTGATCAACTGTGCGAGTCATTGACCAATGATTTTATGAATATATAGATATTTTTTTGTAATTTTAAAAATTGTTATTGCTTCACCAATAGAAATACTATCAATAACTTTTTTTTAGAATTGCACAGAAATATCTAGACATTCATAAAATCATTAATTGACCGCATATTGACCACCATCTTTAAAGTGAGAAAGAGTATGCTTTAGGAAAAATTCCTCTTTACCCACATATCTCAAATCATAACCAATCAAAACTCAACCCAAATTTAAAATGACAATCCCCTTTTATATTCCAAATCAAAATCCCTTTAAACCCCAATAATCATATACCGGCCAAAATTAAGTTAAACGCCGTTAACTTCTATCCAAAACCTTCTTTCATTACCATTTTATACCTTCCTTCTCACTTTCTCTCTCTACAAATTCCCATTTTTTTCAGGAAAATTTTCAAACAATTTCTCAATACTCTGATCAATCTATCGATTAGAGAGATTTGAAACAGTTTCAATGGCGGAAATTTCGCCGTCGGAGCAAGTAATTTACTTGCACGGAGACATAGAATTACACGTCGTCTCCGTTAACTATACCGTCGATTAGGGCTTCAATTGCGTCGATACTTAGCCCCAGAATATGCATTCTACGGACAATTGACAGAAAAGAGTGATGTATATAGTTTTGGAGTAGTGATTTTGGAGATTATGTGTGGGAGAAAAGCTCTCGACTTGTCTTTGTCAGGATCACCACGAGCATATGTAATAACTGATTGGGCTTGGTCACTTGTGAAAGAAGGGAAGATGGAAAAAGTAGTATTGGATTCTTCGTTGTTGAGAGATGGGGACGGAGGAGGAGAGCATTTAAACCCGAGAGGGATAATGGAGAAATTTGTACTTGTGGGTATTTTGTGTGCACATGTTATGGTTGCTTTAAGGCCAACAATCATGGAGGCTCTGAAAATGTTGGAGGGAGATATTGAAGTTCCTGCAATTCCTGATAGGCTAACTCCCCTTGCTCATCCTTCATTTTATGGTTAGAGGAGAAGTTACAAGAACATGGGAAGGAATTATATTTGGAGTCCTGTTGAGCATCAAAACCTTTTTAAGTTGTTGTTTATGAATCTATTGTTACTAGGTTCAATCAATTTAATTTCTATGAATCTATTGTTGAATACTTGTTGTATAAGAACATCAAGTGATCTTATAGATATAAGATATGTTGTTGTTTATGATGTTGTAGATGACTTATAGCAGGTCTTATACCTTTTGCTATAAGACCTCTTATTAGTGTTGTTGTTTATGTTATTTTTGATGGTATAAGACCAGGTGTTATTATTCTTACAATTTGTGTATCACTAATAATAGGTCTTATACCTGTTACTATAAGACCTCTTATTAGTGTTTTAACATTTTATTGTTGGTCCTATACCAGTTGCTATAGGACCAATTAAAGGGCTTATATCTTTATATATAATGTTGCCAGGTCCTATACCAGTTGCTATAGGACCAATTAAAGGGCTTATAGCTTTGTATATGATATTGACAGGTCCTATACCAATTGCTATAGGACCATTCAAAGGTCTTATAGCTTTGTATATGATATTGACAGATCCTATAACAATTGCTATATGACCAATTAAAGGAGTTATAGCTTTGTATATAATGTTGCCAGGTCCTATATCAGTTGCTATAGGACCATTCAAAGTTCTTATTGCTTTGTATATGATGTTAGCAGGTCCTATATCAATTGCTATAGGACCAATTAAAGGGCTTATAGTTTTGTATATGATGTTGGCAGGTCCTATACCCATTGCTATAGGAACAATTAAAGGGCGTATAGCTTTGTATATGATGTTGCCAGGTCATATACCAATTGCTATAGGACCATTCAAAGGTCTTATTGCTTTGTATATGATGTTGCCAGGTCCTATACCAGTTGCTATAGGACCGATTAAAGGGGTTATAGCTTTGTATATGATATTGACAGGTCCTATACCAATTGCTATAGGACCATTCAAAGGTCTTATTGCTTTGTATATGATATTGACAGATCCTATAACAATTGATATAGGACCAATTAAAGGGCTTATAGCTTTATATATGATGTTGGAAGGTCCTATACCCATTGCTATAGGAACAATTAAAGGGCTTATAGCTTTGTATATGATGTTGCCAGGTCCTATACCAATTGCTATAGGACCAATTAAAGGGCTTATAGCTTTGAATGATCATATAGCAAGTGATATAGGACCTGCAACTTGATTTACAAAGACGGGTCGAGATGAGTAACAAAGAAAGTGATGAAAAGTAAATAAAATTGAGACGGAACGAACATCAATTATTCATCAAAAAAATCAAAAATTCTGGGTAAAAAAATATTCATTTAATAAGTACAACAAAAACCCATTTTGAAATTTGAATAGGTAAAACTCGAATTGGAGAAGAAGGGTTTCTTTGACAAAGGAGGATTTTTTTTTCCTTCCCGGATCTTGAAATTTGAATTGCGAAATTCGAATTGTAGAAGGGTTTCAAGAAATGTCGACCGCTTTATCAATTCCGGCAAATCCAGTCTGCCTCCCCGTTCCTTCTTCCTTTTAAGCCGGCGTTCACAGTGTGTGTTTATGACACGTATGTGTGACGGGGTGAAGAGTAGAAAGGGGCGGTGCAAGGTTGAGGGTTGGGGTGGGGAGGACGGGATAGAAGAGATAGGTTCTTTTTTAAATCAATCTTCAGCAGCAAGCATAGCAGAGTTTCAATGGAGGTTATCAATGTCTTCAAAGAGACCTAAATTAGGCTTCAATAGCTTCGATTGAGGCTTCAATGATGTCGATTAGGGTTTGATTTTGGTTGGGAGAGTGATTCACACCGGTTAGAGAGAGAATGAGAGGGTTTTTTGATGGTTTTGATTTTTTTGATAATGAGAGGCTACGTGAGGTTAAAAAAAAAATTAACAGCGCTAAGGTTGAGTTTTAGTGGGATTTTAATTTCAAATGGGTTAAAATGGCTTATTAATCTGGATTATGGGTTTAAGAGTCCTTGACTCTATGCTTTATTTACTTATGTGTGCATCTACCCTGATAAAATTACACCGAGTAAGCTTGTTACTTTAATTAGAAAGAAAATAATTATTTAAAAAGACATTAAATGCGGCATTTATTACGAGATACGGGGTGTATTTTATGTTTTATTTGTCCACATTTTGTGTCCCAGTTGAAGTATAAAAGGTAGGCCAAACCAATGTTTATGTTTAGCATGACCACTTTATGAAATGTGGAGGGAAGGGGGAAAGGGCCAATACTAATGGAAGGATTCCTCTTTGGATACTAGGTATCGTAATTGGTATTCTTGTGATCGGTTTACTAGGTATTTTCTTATGTGGTTCATATTCCGGATTGGGTTCATCCCCGAAGTAATTATAGAAATTGAGTTGTCGACATGATGAAAGACATGAAAGCGTAAGAACTCACCCCAAACTATCCACGCAATCCCACTTTGACCCCAAATCGAATTTTGTTCCAGCCTAACACTTTAATTAATCTTTCATCCCACTTTGCACCCCTAACACCTAATGACGTTAGAGATTTAACAGAAATTGGTCATGTACATTTCATGTGGGGGCTATTTTGGACATTTTCTTGTTAACTTTTAATTAACATTTAAATTTTCATTCTTTTCAATATTATTTATATAAAATATAGAAGTATTATTAATATAAAACATAAAATAGTTACCATCATCCAAAATAAAGAATTTACTTTATAATAAAATAAAAGAAATGAAATCCCCATGTGCTAAAATAATATTTATATTAAGTAATCTATTTATTATTATATCAATAAATAAATACATTATTATTATTATTAGTTAAATATATATTCTTATATGCATGTAAAACAAAATCTATTCTTATAGCCAAAATCTTACAAAAAAAAAACGCGTTTTTCATTAAGCTTAGAAAAAAACGTGTTTTGTTTTCTCCGTTAGTGTCAGTGTCAGTTTAACAAAGTGCCAGTATAACAAAGTGCCAGTGCATGTGTAACAAAGTACCAGTGTAACAAAGTGCCAATGTAAAAAAGTGTCAGTGCTAGTTTAACAAAGTGCCAGTGTTAGTGTAACAAAGTGCCAGTATAAAAAAAGCCAGTGCATGTACATTAAGTGCCAGTGTAAAAAGTGTCAGTGCCAGTTTAACAAAGTGCCAGTGTTAGTGTAACAAAGTGTCAGTGTAAAAAAGTGCCAGTGCATGTATATTAAGTGTCAGTGTATAAAAGTGTCAGTGTTAGTGTAACAAAGTGCTAGTGTAAAAAAGTGACAGTGTTAGTGTTATTAAGTGCCAGTGTAAAACACGTTTTTCTTAAGCTTAGAATAAAATGCGTTTTTTGTAAGACCAACTCATTCTTATAAATTTAGTTATTTTAAATGAAATATATACTAACAATATTATAAATAAATAAAACTAACCTAGCCCAAATATAATAAGAAAAAGAAAGAAAAAAGAAAAAGAAAACCTACAGGCTCTCACCCCCATCTCACCCTCAACAGTCCCTTCTTTTCTTTTTGTCTTCTAAAATACTCCCTCCGTCCCATGATTATGTAGAATTTTTGGCTCGGCACGGAGATTAAGGTAAAAAGTGATAAAGGTAATGTGTTGTGAGTGTAAAAGTAAAATAGGAGAGAGAATGAGTGGAGAGAATAGTAAATTTAAAAAGTGTTGTGAGTAGAGAGAAGTGGGTCCTACTTCCATTTTGGGAAATTATTGATTATTGTGGGACGCCCAAAAGGGAAATTTTTCGGTATTATTGTGGGACGGAGGGAGTATATTCAAGCCAGCCTCTATCAAAATCATACTCCTCGTTTCGATCATATATAATCATTACTTGAAGTAGGGGGCTACTGATGAATCCTAACTTTTCAGATATATTTATATATATACAGTGTCATATATACAATCAAATATATCACACATATACATATACCAATATATACGATGAGATCCCCATAAAATATCAATTATACCCTTACTCCCCCTATATATCTATAACCCTCCACAATTGGTGAAGGTATGTCAAAACATCTACTCTCTCTCTACAATACTCTCTCTAGAGAGCTCTCTATACATTTTACTCTCAAATACATACTTATTCTTACACCCGGGAATTATAGCGGGGCAACTCTCTGCACACCTAACGATGCTATTTTGCAGCTCTTGGCCGAGATGCGATGTGTTTTTTGCAACCTTTGCCACCCCTATACAAGCTAATTTTCATGGCGTCATCGGTATCAATTTTTATACTTTGTACCAATGATACCGGTATAAATACTTGTGAAGTACTTATCATATAAACATTTAACTATCTAAATAATTGAAATATTTTAAAGATATTTGAGTTTTCTTACATTTATTAATTATATTTCTCGATACAAGTGAAGTAGAAAGTACGCCTATGTTAATACTGGTAAGGGTGCGTAAACCGTAAACCATTCGAGTTTGGAGTTTCTAAAGCTTGAGCTCGTATAAAAATTATTGATAATTGAGTTTGAGCACCGTTTAATCGATTGAGCTTTTTTTAAATCGAGTTTTGAGTTGTTCGAGAGCTATTCGCGAATTGATCGCGAGTTGCTCAAACTCGAGTTTTAACGAGTCAAGCTCGAGCTTGAATTTATTTTTTGAAATCTGAACCAGACGAGCTCGGATTCAAGTCTTACCGAGCTCGCGTTCAAGCTTATTAATAAGCCAAGTTGAAAAATTAAATTTATTAGTTTGTACATACATATATTATATGTGTATTTATTGCAAAAATAATAATGATTCGAGTTTAACGAGTCTAGTTCGAATAATAAATTTTCCCGTTAACGAGTATATCGAGTCGAACTCGAGCTTAATTTATTCGTGAATAAAATTTGTTTGAAATTTTAACGAACTAAACGAGGCGAGCTCAAATGAGTCGATCTTTATCAAAATTATTGAAAAACGAGTTGAACACAAGTTGATACGATAACAAAACAAGCCTAAAAAGTCAGTTCAAGCTCGAGTTCACCTCGAGCCCACTCAAACTCGAGCTTTTACGTGAGTCAAGCTCGAGCTGAGTCGTTTTAATAGCCCATTACCTCCTATTTTTCAAACTTGCCCTTATACCCGCTCAAAACCAAACCAAGAATCCGTTATCTACTTATCTCCAATTTTTTACTCTTCCCCTTCCTTTCCTTACCTTTCCTTTCCCCAGCAGCTTACAAATCCCAACTCAATGGCTTAGAGAGAGAAAGTCTCCCCCACTTTCTTTCTAGAGCGAGAACTGTCCGACAAAGTGTAATTCACAAACAACAAATCAATCCGATCATCATTCCGTTCCCTTTCCTTCACTCTACTTTCTCTCTCCTACTCAAGAAACCCTCATTCTCTACAGTTCCCGATAACAAGGTATTCTTGCAGTTAAAGTTACACGAGATTAAATTACTCCTACTTCTCTCAGATCAATACGTTATATCTACTTACTCAATTCACCTTTCTAGATTCTCTAGGAAATTCAAAAGTTTTTTTTTTTTAAAAAAAATAATTGAATTATACCATATATATGAATGTATGGGCATTTGATTGATTTAATTTTCGATGTAATTTGAAGAATTGTTGAGTAATTGACTGTTTCGATTGTAATTTTGGATTTGTGTGTGCATGTTTGGATCAAAGGTGATTGAAAAGTTCGAATCCAAGGCGAATTAGAGAAATGGTGTTTGCTTGTGCGTTCTGTTCCGTTTGAAGTTAACAGTAAACTGTAAAGGGAAAAGGAAAGGGGGTTTGGAGTTCCTTTTAGCTTTATTAGTGAGTATATATTGCACACAAAAGGCTTCTCTACCTTTAGTATGCGAGAGTTAGGGTTTGGATAAAGTATGAAGAAGAAATCGACCAGGGACTGTAATAGCGATGAGTCTGCTCAGAATCCGAAGCTGAAAGAACGACATATTGTTACATGGTCTCAAGAGGTTCATTTCATTTATCTTTGTTTTTGTTGATTTCTATTGTGTTAATTTGAAATATTCTTATTGTTATTGTGGTTGTTTTTCTCTTCCTGATATGACAAGTGGTGTTGTAGGAGGATGATATATTGCGAGAGCAAATTCGAAACCATGGAACAGAAAAGTAGAGCAAATTCTTCCTTGTCCTTGTTTTTATTGTGTTTAATGTAACGTAGATGAATAGAAATTATACAGATTATTTTTGTGATTTTCAAATTTGATGGATATGGTTGTGCTCTTTATATATTTGTGCAGTTGGGCAATCATTGCCTCGAAATTTAAGGATAAAACAACCAGGCAGTGTAGAAGAAGGTTAAAAAAATTAAAAAAAGATTCCTTTGCTTTGCTCATCCATACCTTACTATTTACTTATGATTTCTTAATTGATAATATGGATGTAATATTACTATTGCAGATGGTTCACTTATCTGAATTCTGATTTCAAAAAAGGTGGATGGTCACCAGAGGAAGATATACTCTTATGCGAGGTCAATATATTACTCTTAATCTACTCCTAGTCTTCCTCGATCTTAATTATCCATTTCTATGCCATTTCTATTGAGTTTGTTTTCTCTCTTTTTGCTGTCATAATCTTTCTTAAGTCATGATTAGGTAAAGCTGCACGTTTGTTGGAACTTGTAAGGCCTGAATATGTTGCTTTTAGAAAGGCAGAACTCATATCAATTATCACGTTGATTTCGTTATATTAGATGCTACCACAATGTTTCAACTTTGAATCTCCCTTTTGTATGGCTTATGGAGCTGATATATGAAAACGATGTGCAGGCCCAGAAGATATTTGGCAACAGATGGACTGAAATAGCAAAAGTTGTTTCAGGCAGGTAAAAAGTGTTGTAAATGATTTTTATTTTATTTTAATTTCATTACCAATGTAAGGAATTTGTTATTGATTTCTTCGTTCTTTTGCTCAAAACAGGACTGATAATGCTGTGAAGAATCGGTTCTCCACCTTATGTAAGAAGAGAGCAAAGCATGAAGCATTAGCAAAAGAGAATAACACTTCTTACCTCAGTCTAAACAACAAAAGGGTCATATTTCAAAATATACCACAGCCAGATGGAATATTGGAAACTGCAGTACCCCTTAAGAAGACGAGGTACCCCTGACTCTGTTAGCTTCAGCATCCTAAAAAGGTTGTAGAGGTTTAACTTTACAAATTTACTGAACTTTTTGTGTTCAGGAGGAGCCATATTGCTGATGCAAGTGAAGATTGCAATCTTGGAGAAGGAACTCACCAAGAGTGTAAAGCAATAGAGCAGCAACTAAGAGCTCCATTTGCAACACTTGCACAGAACTTTCATGAGATGATTGATTCGCAAAATCAGTCCCATGACAATACCAAGGATGCCTCGAAAGATGGTAATTCATTCATTTTTATTTACCATTTTGGGCATTATATTTTTGAACTACTTCTTTGTTAGCTGACACTGAAAGACAATGTAGGAGAATAGTACATCATCCAAAATATCTGCCACATGTTTATCTTTGGAGTTTGAGAGCTGTAGTTTGAATAGTTACTTAATTACTTATATTGCTTGATTGGATAAGTGGAAAAGAAATAATTTTTCTTCACTGATAAAAATGCAGTTTGCAGTAATACGAGCCAATGTACATTTCTGAAGAAGGATGATCCAAAGATTATTGCTTTGATGCAACAAGCGGAACTGCTTAGCTCCCTAGCGCTCAAGGTTAATACAGAGCAAACAGATCAGAGTCTTGAAAACGCGTGGAAGGTAGAGCTTGGAATATTACTGGGTTTCATCTGTCACATACTTCAGTACTTGTCCCCGGTAGCAAGAACCTTATTTACTTGCATACAGGCCAATGACCATATTAGCACCAATATGATGCAATACCAGAAACTGTTATATTATATAATTTTATGTTCAGGTTTTAAAGATAAAGATTTTTTCTAGTTGTTTCACATTACATCATACTCCCTCCGTCCCACTCGAATTAGGACATTTTGCCAGTTTGGGAGTCCCACTTTTAATAGGACAATCCCAAGATGAAAATGTTTTATTTAATGAGACCCACTTTCACACTTGCAACCACTTTCCACTCATTATTCTCTACCCCACTTTCTCTCTCATACCCCACTTTTCATACTCTCAATATCTACTCCACTGACACTTTTCCTTAATCCCCGTGTCCAACCCAAAAATTCAAGATCGAGTGGGACGGAGGGAGTATTCCTTATAATGGAAATGCTGCTGTTCTATCGTTATAAACATTCATTACTTAATGTATTAAATTATATGACATTCAGGTCCTCCAAGATTTTCTTAATCATACCAAAGAAAGTGATTTGGTCGAATTCAAACTTTCTGATGTTGATATTCAATTTGAGAATTTCAAAGATTTGTTAGAGGACTTGAGGAGTGGTGATGAAGACAGTCAACAATCGTGGAGGTAGAGAAAATGGGCCAAACTAAAAATTTGAACTTGAGAAAAAATTATTTTCTATCACATGTATCTAAGTGGTACGTTGATGCAGGCAACCTGATTTATGCGAGGAATCCCAAGACAGCTCCGAATATAGTACAGAATCAACTGTTCTCTCCCAGACAACAGGTGAAAAACCAGAACTAACTCAAACTGAGCCATGTGAAGCTGAACTGCAACAAGATCTGTTAGGAGAACCATGTGCTCTTGTTGATGATGAAACATTAATTCTCTCTGGTGAAACACCAAACCAAGGTGAACTTTCATTTAGATTTATTGAGAATTAAGTTAGTAGTTAATAATTCCTTATCATAGCTTGTATTGAGCAAAACAGAATAACATTTTCCTTGTGTATTACACATTATGTGGGATGTTGTACTTAAAATTTATCTGTATAGCTTCTGAGAAAGATTCTCATTACAGCAGATAATATACCATCTTGTCATGATTTGGGACGTGATGATGCAGCTGTGTCTTCCTTACCAAGGGAAAATTTCAGCTCCCCACTTCAAGTAACTCCACTATTCAGATCATTGGCAGCTGGAATTCCTAGCCCACAATTCTCCGAAAGTGTAAGTACATTGAGATTTGAGTTTGTGATTATCAAGCAACATTCAAAAAGCAGTAACAACTTGTTTTCTTGGTACTTAAAACTGAAAAAATATATTCTCTCCATTCCTTAACAACTGTTCGATTTTAGTTTTTGAGGACAATAAGGAAGTTGACTTTTAATCACTTTCAGTTCTCCTATACAATATGCATAATAAATATCCTTAATGTTCACATTATATCATTGTAACGCAAATCCAAAGAAGAGCAATCTCACTTGTTAAAGAATTCATTAAGTATTTGATCATGATGAACTTATTAAACTTCTCAACACCGTAAACTGTTGTTTTTTTTATAATCTAAGCCTGTTTCTCATTGAACTTTGCAAGGAACTGCTTCTGTCTAGAAGATCCGGGGGAAGGGGGTTGTTGAAAATATGAAGTTAGCCCTTCAAAAGTTAGCCCTTCAAGAGTTAAAATACATTATTGCTTTTGACACTAGGTTTTTGACGCACTAATGCAGTTCCTCTCTTGCATTAGTGTCAGCTTAGGATCTATGATGAATCCTCCATTTTTAGTTTTCTAGGTATAGGAATAGGAATCACTGCGATGGTATATTATTCCTTTTGACACACTTGTTTTTTGCTATGTCATTTTGTTTCCTTGATAGAAATTATGTACTTTTGCTAGTATGAACATGGAACATTTATCTTGACATTATGTTAGATGAGTGTATGGTTACTTCAGAACTCAAAAGGCCTTGAGAAGGTCAACCAAATTGTATTTTAAAGTAATTGCTGAATTGTTTAAAAAGTACTGTACGTAATTTATTAGCGCATTTATTTGGTGGATTAGTTACTTTTCGCCATGAATTGTTTTCGCAAATGTGATGACAACAACTTGCAAGCCCAACTAGATTTACATTTTCTGCATTTTTCAGGAAAGGAACTTCCTACTGAAAACACTTGGAATGGAGTCAGCATCCTCAAATCCGAGCACTAAACCTTCACAGCCTCCACCCTGTAAAAGGGCACTCCTCCATTGTCTATGATCAACCCTGGATCCAGCAAATTTACCAAATTCTCCTCAGTTAACACCTACCCAGAGTTTTGAACGTTTGTAGAGTTTCCCTTGCCTTCTCATTTTGTTTTATTTTTTCCCTTTAAATCGCAGTCATTCCTACCTAAGTTTTTTACAAAGAGGTCTATCAAGATCTGCGTTTTTTGTATCTAGAAATGCTCGGCGCATTCTAGTACCCAACATCAGAAGGTGTCTTCTGCATTCTTATTTTCTTTTTTCTAAAACTCACATAATCCCAATGTGTTTCATTGATTTGCCCTTTTTTTCATGTGTTTTTCTTGGAATTTCGAATTTGGGTATTCGATTTTTCCTCAAAGTTTTCCGGCCTTCATTTGGCCAATTATGTACAGACATAGTTCTGACATACTATTTTGTCAGAGAGTGTAATTACACATCGGCACCTCGCCAATATATTACATTAACCCCTTATACAGAACAGAAGGGGTGAAAGTATAAAGAGAGTGAAGGAGGATCAACCACTCCCATTGGACTCCTGTTTTCTTTGTTTTACTTATATATGTGCAAAAGAGTTATACTATGCGCTTTCTTGGAGTTACTTCTCTATGTAATGTAAGTCATGGATAATTTGACCAGAGAATGGGATTTATATGGTTCTTGTGTGCAGAAATTTCTTCTACCTTGTCTATTCCCTTGGTGCTCGGTTTAGTACGAAAAAAAAGAATCGTAATTATTTGACATTGAATGGAACTACCACTTCCCCTCCTCCGACCCAAGACGAGTATCGTTTTTGGTTCATAATTTTAAAAAACCAAAGAGTAGACTTGTTTTGGAACGGAGGGAGTAGTTTATGGATGGATGAAAAGAGAAGAAGAAACCTGGAAGCATACTGCAGTAAGGAGGAAATGGAAGAGTGGGATGGAAAGAAAAGACTTACTTGCAGAAGGTAAAAGATTCATGCTCTCTGTCAGTCTGTCTATCTCTGTGTAAATCTCTGGAGTGGTGGGGGTATGAGAAATGTGGTGAGGTAGATAAATTGGTCAGCGGGCAGGTGGTGGAGACAAGTGTGATTATGAGCTAAAGTTTGTAGGAAAAGTGGGAGGGAATTGTGTACAAATTAAAGCATGCTCTTACTGGCAGTCACTTGGGGCGCACACACACTCACTCTCCCTCCTATAGCATTTGATTTGGGTGGGTCCTTTTTTTCTTTTGAAAAAGAAAAAGAAAAGAAGAATAAAGATGAATGGTAGGGTTTCATAGGGAGAAAGGTGAAACTACCAACTGATACTAAAGGTGTTTTTACCTGGATTTGGAGCCCTCTTACTTAGACTCTTGCTGGTAGTCAAAGGGCTAGGTTTTATTTGGGTCACGTGGGTCTCGTACCTGGTTTAACTAATCTCGATTATTGATCTTCAAGCAGAGGATTATATGAATTATGATTGAAATTATGCCGGTTTCATTGCAACTCATTTCCCGGACCCCGGACGACAGATCTACTCCTGGTTTAACTAATCTCGATCATTGATCTTCAAGCAGAGGATCATATGAATTATGATTGAGATTACGCCGGTTTCATTGCACCTCATTTCCCGGACGACAGATCAACTCATTTTATGACACGCAATCATACCCATCTGATTGAATGGTATAATTATGGTCAGGCACCACACTGCATCTCACCACTACAAGGAGTTAGCGATATTGCTGCTATTACTGCTGCCCAAACATGCAGTGTTCTAACCATTTCTTACTGTTATGAGAGTTGTACCTTCTGTCAGGAGTACAAGTCAGATTATCTAATAGAGAAGATTTGATAATCTCCCCATGTGATAAACTCCCTAGGTCCCTAATTGAATGTGTAAATTTCATTTTAAGGAACACTTTGAAAATATATGTTTTTTTATATATTTTCACAACAAAGATCAATAAATATTCTTGTTATCCAATTTCTAAACATTTAGTTTTTTCGATAATAAAATGAATAGCGAAAAAAATTAGTAAAAAAACATTTCGAAACAGTTTTTTGAAAAAAAAAAAAAAAATCATTTTGAGACAAAAATTTCTTAAATTTGGAGCTAATCATTGTAAGCAATCATCTGCATACTGTAATCGATTCTCCGTTCTAAATATGAATTTTATCAGAAGTTCAGAACTTCAATCATCTGTATAAGATCTACTCAATACATTCACCTACATCCCATATTTTACCATGAGAAACTTAGGGTATACGGGAATTCTATATCTGAAAAAGATATTTAAAAAAAAAAAAAAAGTAAAATCTTAAATTAAGAATTAGGGTCCCACTTACGTGGACTTCCTTTTCTTGGGCATTCTCTGCAGTTTCTTCCATTTAAGGTAGATCTGGTAAGACAACCCGGAAAAGACCATGATAACGCTGCTCCATTGCTTATTGGACAAAGGATTTCCACTCAGCAGTGAGGAAACCACAATGCTGACAAACTTACGGGTCGTGGTTATGGTGGTGTTAGTTAACGAACCGAATCGGCTGATGGTTAAGAATATAAAGTTCTGGCCCACTGCACCACATAAGCAGTATAGAAAAATGTCCCATGCTGCCTCTGGATGCAGCTTGCAGAATTCAACTGCTTGATAACCGCTTGCTTGGGGCCAGCCAAACATGAATGCTGTGTTGTAAATAGTACCCCATAAATTCATTCCTAGCATTATATCCCAAGCACTTGTTTTTGGGTACCTGAATAAGAAGTTGTGTATCAACGAACTTGACTAATGAGTGCTAAAATTGTGGCAACCAACAGCAGGG
The DNA here is from genome assembly GCA_022495995.1 of Adenophora triphylla var. japonica. Taxonomy (NCBI): domain Eukaryota; kingdom Viridiplantae; phylum Streptophyta; class Magnoliopsida; order Asterales; family Campanulaceae; genus Adenophora; species Adenophora triphylla. The sequence goes on along the minus strand of JAFEMH010006138.1, from coordinate 89,970 downwards.
TTCTAAAAGTCAATGCAAACATATTCTCCTTCCGTCCCAACATATGAAAGTCGCATTTGACTTGACAATGTTTTTAAGAAATGTGCTTTCCTTGTTTGTATATTGATTGTATCATGGTAATATTACACTAAGATTGTTTTCTTATTTAGAAATGTGTCATTTATTATGGGACACTGAAAAGGAAACTGTGACATTATTATGAGATGAGGGAGTATACAAGTATCTTGAATTAACATATAAGATGTGCAAGCAGTTAAAACATGATGCGTTGGAAGGATAGTGCAATACTGCAATCAAGTTAACCATGTCACCGTGATCTAGCTATTTTAGTACATTTTTTTACAGATAACAATCAGTGCCCTGTTCCTATTCTGTCGTTGTGGTGGACATTTAAGGTTTCAAATTATATGAACACTGTATGCTACAGATACAGCATGCAAAGAACAACAAAAAGCATGTATTATGTTAGTTGGCTAATCTGGATTTGTGTCCATGGGAGCAGATGTATAAACTATTCACAGAAAGAAGGCCAATTCGTAGACCTTATAAACTTTAGACAATTTCTAGCAGTCTTTACACTAGCAAGTGATTCTTGGTTTGGTTTCTGAAAACCACCAACCACACTCAAAAGGGCCAGAATCATACTAGGGAATGTCCCTAAACGAATGTCCAAATTCAAGAAATTTTTGTCCGAAATGGATGTCTTTTCCGTAAAAAACTGTCCCTAAACACTTTTTTAACAAATGTTTTTCGCTATTCATTTTATTATCGTAAAACTCAAATGTTTAGAAAGAGGATAACAAGAATATTTATATATCTTTGCCATTAAAATGTATACGAAAAACACATTTTCAGAGTGTCCGTTAAAATGAAATTTGGACATACATTAAGGGACGGAGGGAATATGACTTTAGGATGTTCATAAATCAGAAATAGGACAAAGAACCCCCACAAGATTCAATCATTAATATGCTGAATAGGAATTTGTAATGTACACAAAGCCTACATGTAACACTACAGTTAGGAATCGAGCATAAATGTTCTTTTCGGTTGGACAATGAACCTTGTATGTTATCATGTAAATAATAAAAAAAGCAATTATCTTAGTTTCCAAGACATCAAACTGGTTGGAAAGATACAGCAAGTGTTTTCGGAGATTACCTTGCTGATATTGAATCTTGTGTGGCATTTGTGAAACCGTCAAATGCAAGGTTTAGGAAACACAATCCATAACCCAGGGGAGCATTAGGGTGTGCCAGCTTGCTTATGGTTTTCGAGCTAGACTAAGTATAACAAAATCATGAAAAAAGATTTGATCAATACCAGATATCAACAAACAACTTAGCAAACAAACTAAAACTCTGAACAAAGCTAGAAAAGAACTACAATTATATCGTGATAGTAGAATCAAATGGTCTTCACCTTAGTTAGTGCAAAGGCTGATACCCCACCAGCAACAAGAAGAGTACAGAGATACTCTGGAATAGAGTATCTAATACCATACACCAATGAACCCATCAGCATCACTGTATAAAGACAAAAAATGGCATCTTTCAATACCATACAAAACTATAACTACTAAACATTCTCCATTCAAGGCCATGACAAAGCTCCATCGTTCGAAATATGAAAGAGAATTATACAAAACATTTGTGCTTAATCTCTAGGAAATGAGGCAACCATATTCTCCAAATTAGACTAGATTTTTTTTTTCATAAGAGGCTCATAAACGCTATAATATCTCTAGTTAATTTGTGACGTACCACAAATCCTTTCACCCAGTTTGTACAAAAGGATAGAATCATACCGCTCCTCGAAAACAATTTTATTTTTTTGGAAGTTATTCAAAGAGTAAACATTTTTCAATTGATCTTTTGCTGTCTTACTTCAAGTGTTAAATATGACTGCAGGTGCATAAATTAAATCCAACAATTATTTAAATTCACTAATTTCTTGTTTTGGCATTTGGAAGAAGCAGATAAGAAGATATATTTTTTTAGTTATTAAGCCAAGGAAGCATAGCAGAAAAGTGAAACAGAAGAGGTTGACACGAACCAGTAAGACAACATTTAGTCGTATGAACATTTAATACTATACTTCATTTAAGAGACAAGAAACGTTTCTTAATAAATCAAAACTAACCTGGAATCATTTTTGAAGATTTTGCCAGGACCTGCAAGTGATAAGAACACCACGAGTATTTAGATATATTAATCAATAGAGTTTTAGATCCATTAATCATTATGGTGACCCAATAATGTCATACACCCTCCGTCCCATAAAAAAGAGTCGTTGTTGATAACCAACTTTTACAGATTCAGATTTATTTGATTGTACCTTCATGAAACTTCACTTAAATCATTTCCTCTTTTAGAATTACAACTCTCTTTTAGGGCAAAAGAAAATAGCAAAAGTGACTCTTTTTGGGACAGAGGAACTGCTATTCTTATTTCTTCCCCACATTTTTCACCTCATATTGGTCAATCATTCAATAAACTTTTACCAGCCAAAATGAAGTATAAACCATCACATATACTAATATCTTCCAAATATTGAAAAATAATCTATTATGTTTCTCCATTCTCCCCACTATCACCTTCTGATAAACATAATTGAGTGTAACTCAGGCAGTTTTTCAGCCCTAGCTGGCTAGGGTAAATCTGAAAGGCCAATGTCTAGCTCGCTTAAGGAGAAAATAGAATATCCATCAAGGCTTCGTGACTATAAAGACAATGATTTTTTTAATAATCACAATTTAGAATGACCCAAATCATGATAATAATGATAATATTACTCTATTAACTAGCACAATGAGAGAAGTATGTAACATGCCTGGGCAGGATAACTGATGTACTTTAGAGCTTCAATCCCCATTGCTGGGCCAATCGAATTTGTAATGCCAGCACTCCAGTAACTCCACCATGGAGCACCACCAGTACTATCACTCGACCACAGCCTTATCACTATTCAAGGAGCAACATATAAATTAACACTGAATCCATTTATCTAAGTTGAACTTCAAAACACCAACCAACTAAAATAGGAAAAGACAAGATAAATTAAACATACTTATAAATGACCATATCAAACAAACCACATTTTGTGCAAGGTTCAGAAATGCCAGATGTTCAAATCTCTCCTTCTTTGGGCCAAACCGCTTGGTAGACCTGTAAATCAATCAGAGTAATTTTCAACAACAAAAAGAAAACAAGAAGATGGGGACGAAATAAACAACTTTGCAACCTATGCAAGTAAATCCATGAGCTGCAAACACTCTCTCTCTCTCTATCTCCCTCTATCACTATCACGGATAAGAATGAAACTACGAGTTAAACGCATAATCCTAAATTTTGAGTTTCAGGAAAAATATTCAGATATAATCATGAATTCTTAAGTAATGTGGATAGTTTTTATTTAACCTAATTGACTAAAATAGATTGAAAAATAAATATTTTAGCACTTTTTAACTATTTGACTAATCATACTATGATTAAGGGAACATAACAAAGATCAATTATTCATGGGGAACCTAATTGAATAACATAGATTGAAAATACAAAAATACAAAAAAAATAAAAAAAAAATTGATAGCAGGGGTTTCGGAAACTTACAGAGTCTCTTGGAGAACACCTTGGTAGATATAAGCGGACCAAATGCCGGTGACGCAGAATGCGAGCACCAGAATACGGCGGAGACCGGCGCCGTGAGACTCCATCGTCGTGTTGTGTGATTCGCCGGCGAGTCACAAGATCCGGCGACTCGGTGATCGATCTAGTACTTGATTAACTGAATTTTATTTTTGCAACGACTGGACAAATTTAGCACATCTTAACTGCCAAGGTTAATATTGAAGTGTTTGTTGGAGCTACGATTTATTTTCCACGTGGAGGTATTTGATTGGAGGAGGTGACCAAAATTGGGCTTCTATTGGTGGATCAAACGCGTGCTCCGATTTCCTGATTCCAAGTAGATCCGGATCCGATGTGAATGAGTAGGGTCGGTTTGTGGGTTATAAAAAATACTTCATCCGTTAAAAAAAAAGATTAATTTTATTTATCAAGATTGTGGTTACACCACGTATATTAGGGTGTCTGAATGATGTAGGATATATGATTTGATATTTGCCAAACACTGAATTTGAGCTGTTCATCTTAAGTTTTTTGGCACGATGACGTAGCGGAAGACTGAAATCACGATCTTTTCCTCGACAAAAGCCAAGGGCCGTGCTTTGAATTTCTTGGGGAGAGAAGTTGATTCCGTTCATTCTCCTCTTTCCTCATCCTCTTCAATCTCCTCGATCTCCTCAACCTCTTCATGACCGCGGTCAGCAAAGGGTCGTTTCTGCCCTTTTTAGCTTCCTAGTTTGACTAGCAAGCGATTTCGTGGAAACTCGTTGGGAGAACTTTAATGAACCTTCTTTGAGGGGGACCCCACCATTGACCTCTAATTTTACCAACTCTAGTTGAAAATTATTTATAGCCATAGCCTCAGTCATTAGCTTAGCCCTAGCCAAAGCTTAGTCCTCTTTAAAATCAATTCATGAAAATATGAAGCATATATTTGAGGTAGTGACAATTGGGGGGGTATAATTATTGTCTAAAATGCTATTGATGATTAATTGCTTAAGAAGTATTATTTTTATTTTTTTTTGGTAATTTTACAATAGAAAAAATATACTCCATTCGTTTCAAAATGTTTATTTCATTTGATTTTTTTATTGAACTTTGACCACAAATATATGACAATTTAATTATGTTCACAAAATTCTAAAAAATTTTATTGATTCATCATTAATAATATTATCAACCACAACTTTTAAAATTTCATGAACATGATTAATCTCTCATAAATTTGTGGTCAAAATTCGAAAAAATAGTCAAATGGGACAAACATTTTAGAACGGAGAGAGTATTAATATCCAAAACACTATATATAAAATGAAGAAAGTGTATTGACATATAGAACGAAGAGAGTAAATTGATTGATATTTCATCGAGATATATATGTAGAGTATATATACATGTAAACAACATCTAAATACGGCAAACAAAATGTAGAATATACAAATAATATTTGACAACGATACTCTTGATATTTGACAACGATAATTTTGATCTTGAGAATATATGATGGCGATATTCTTCAATATTGATAGCTAACACTCCCCCTCACGTTGGAGCATGTCAATTTCGAATGCCCAACTTGCCAATCAATCCATGAAACTGTGCATTACTCAGACCTTTTTAAACACATCTGCAACTTGACAATGTGAGGGAACAAACCGTGGAACGATAGTGTTGGATTTTGGGGTAACATGCGCAGCGGAAGATTTAGCAAATTACAAAACCCTAGCCATGAATCCGTCTAACATGAAAAGATTAAAACTATAGATTTACTAATCTTGGTTGCGAATTTGTCTTTCGTATACAATTCGTAATTCACCTTTCGAGTCGTAGACGAAACTTTGATGTTCTTCCTTGTGATGAATCAACAATGCTAGGCTTTCAAGCTTTAGGTGATAAAACAATCACCCTCTATCGATAATCCACACGCGAACAAACCAAGATCGAATCTTGTTGGATTGCTAGATGATTCCCGATTGTTGAAACACTTATCAACAATCTATGGCTAATATGGAATTGAATCTAGGGTGTTTTGATCTTTGATTCGTAATCAAAATCAAGAGATTTGTGTTTCTCAAGCCCTAAAATTCGTATGTGTTGGCTGAGGAGAAGGGGGCTATTTATAATTTATAAATATCCCTAACTGTTAGGGAGAAAAACCATAATCCAAAGCCAAGACAGAACTGTACGGACGGCAGGGCGCGATCGCCCCCTCCAGGCGCACGATCGACCCTTTTATCCAGAGAAAAGGTGCGATCGCCCCCACCATTCCGCGTGATCGCCCCTTTAGACCAGAGAAAATACGCGATCTCCCCTTACCATAGGGTGTGATCGCCCCCTCCCCTTTTCCATTTTTGAGCCATTTTCAATTCGTTCTTTGTGTGTATATTTTATGTTGGTAGTGAGTTGAAACATCAACCTCACAAGACATAAGTGATCTCTAGCAAGTCATTATGTCCACCCAATTAAATATAACATCAAAGCTTGATTCCTTGATAGATCAATGTCACAATCCCTTTCTCACACGATGTCATATTGAACATAAGTCATGGTCCACGTCAACTTATATTGCTCAATGCTTTCTCGATTCCGAATATGTTGATAATTCAAGTGCATTTGATCTCTATCAAATCTCTTGAGTGTGGCCACACATTTCATCTACACAATTCATCGAGGGGCCCAAGCAGACATCTCTCTTAACGAGGGACAAATCCCATCTTGACTTATCATTCTTTCCTATAAGAATCCAATAGTGCCAACATAGCCCTTATTGCTATTCTATTAAAGATAGTCTTAGACTACATCAAACACAATGTTCATAATGTGTAAGACGATGATAATCTCAGGTATTAAGGATTCCAATGACACGACTATCATAAGATTTAATCATGACATAATGACCATAGAACGTGTCATAAATCTCATAGATGGGTCGGTCCAGTACTTTGTTCTCTAAGAAGTGCCCATAAGTGTAATGTGCATCTCAATGCATATAATCTCTACGATTATCCATTACCAACTTATACTAGTTATTCACAATAACGAGGGACACATAATATTATAACAAAACATGTAAAGCATATAATACTCAAGATAAACATTCTCTATTATAAATGGTAAAGACGATTACATAACGGTATTAGTTATAAGTCAAAATAACTATACGCCTAGGGCATTACACCAACAGATAGTACCAAGATGTAAATGTTCTCGAATGAAATAACAATAAATCTCCACATGTTTCGTCCTTTCATGAAAAAAAATATTTCTTAATGATGTGCCAGGCAAACTTATTATCACAAAAAAATACATTGGTTGTGTATGAGTCACTATAAGATCATTTAGAAGTGCCTACAACCAGATGAGTCCCGTGGTGGTGGAAGCCATTGATCTGTATTCAGATTCAGTGGAAGAATGCGAAACTGTTTGTTGTTTCTTGGATTTCCAGGAGATTGGAGAGGTGCCTAACTAGATAAAAAAACCAGTGAGGGATCGGCGAGACATGTGACAACCTCCCAAATTGGTGTCATAATAAGTATACACTTGGAAATCATTTTAAGAAGGGAAAAAGATTCCTTGGCCTGGAGTTTTTTTATATATCGAAGAAGGCGCGTTGCAGTATTAAGATGTGGTTGACGAGGGTGTTGCATAAACCGACTCAAAATTTGTACTGTATATACAATGCCTGGATGAGTAATAGTGAGGTAAATGAAGCGGCCTACCAAGCGCCGATATTGATCGATATCAGGCAAAAGGAAACCATCTTCATAATTGAGATGATGTTGTTGCTGGATGGGTAAAGAGTCAGGCTTTGCTCCAAGTGAACCAGCATCTGTAAGTATGTCCAGCGTATACTTTCTTTGACACACCGAATTTCCTTGCGAAGAACGAGCCACCTCGAGACCCAAGAAATACCTTAATGTGCCAAGATCTTTGATAGGAAAACAGCCTACTATGTATTTTTTTTGTTGATTGCATACTTCAATATTATTCCCGGCTATTAGAATATCAATAACATAAACAAGCACATCAATAAAATTGGCTTCAGCACGACGGATAAATAATGAGTGATCAACACGAGAATGTTTGAAATCGTAACGACAAAGAGTGCTAGAAAACTTTGTGAACCAATGAAGACTTGCCTATTTCAGATCGTATTGAGAAAAAAATTAACTCTCTGGTCACTTGGTGGGAGCTAGCAAGGGGGTGGAGCATGTAAACCTCTTCCTCGAGATCACCGTGGAGGAACACATTGTTGATATCTAGTTGTTGTAAAACCCAATCTTTAGCTGTTACAACAGCTAGTAAACAACGAATTATGCTTAATTTTGCAACGGGTGAAAATGTTTCTGTATAATCCAAACCTTCAATTTGGGTGTAACCTTACACAACAACTCTGCCCTTGCTTCTATTTCTTGAGCCATAGCATTTCTCCATTCTTGGTGTTGTACCACTTTTGAGTAATTCTTTGGTTCCTTGTGATTAGTAATAGTAGCAACAAAACTAGCATAGGAGGGGGAGAATTTAGTGGTAGCCAAATGACATGAGAGAGGATATGGCTTACTCGATGACACTGCAGTGGAAGCGAAAGGTGTTAAGGAAAAGCTTGTACCACCAGGGATAGCACATATATTATCATTCAATCGCGTAGGCGGCTTGCGATCTCATTGGGGTCGTGAAGGAGGCATATGGGGTGCCACTGTAGGACTAGTCTCAATAGTTGTTTGCACGGGAACATCACAAGAAATATGTGGATTCGATTGGAGGTGTGACCGATTTATTTTCAACATCAGGAGTTTCTTGTGACAAAGAGGAAGAAGTGACATTAGGAATGGTTTCTTGTGATTCAATGGAAGTGGAGGGAGACACATGAAAGATTGGTGCATCATCTCCCTTGACCAAGAAAGAAGGATGAGATATTGTAATAATGGAAGTAGCAATAGTCCTAAAAGAAAATACAAATGTAAAGATATGTTCCTAAAAATTGATATCTCGAGAGATAAGAATTTTGTGAGAGCAATATCATAAACCTTATAACCTTTCTTTCCATTAGGATAGCCAACGAAAATACAAGATTGATACCGAGAAGCAAATTTGTCTTTCACACGTTTTGGATCCCAAACATAACATATATAGACACCCGGAAACCCGAAGATGATTATATGAAGGTCGACGATTGAAAATAAGTTCATATGGAGATTTGCCATCCAAACGAGGTGTATGTGTGAGATTAATGAGATAGTCAGCGGTGAGAACACACTCCCCCAAAAGGATAAAGAGAGACCAGACTGAAAATGGAGGGTTCTAGCAACCTCTAAAAGGTGTTGGTATTTTCGTACGACGACCCCATTTTGTTGTGGGGTTACAGCGAACACTTCCTTTTTGTAGAGTAAAGGATTTCAATAGGCCTTCAATTAGTTCAAGAGCATTATCACTGCGAACTTGCTTAATGGTATGACCAAATTTAGAGCTGGCTTGGTAGGTATACCAATTGTATTTCGCTTATACCTTGTACCAAGCAAGTTTAACTTGGTATATAAAAATATGTACCATTACCAATCGATTAAGTCGGTATACCAACTTAGTTGGTACGGTTGTTACTCGATTGGTACGGTTGGTACTAGTCTCTACTAAATGTAGAATCAAAATCCAAAAAGTATTGAATTATCTTCAAAACAAACCATAACCCACATACAATCCGACCTAATAAAGACATTTTGCTTGAATTGGGTGTCAAATAAAGTGAATTACTACCAAACAATGATAAATATGGTGACGCTACTAAATCAAGAAAGAGGGAATGTGAAAACAAGAAAGAACCCCCAAACCCTAGCTGTAGTCAGTAAAGAAAAAGAACAAGATTCAATTGAAGACAACTTTGGTTAGATTCATTAGAAAGAGAGAAATTGAGAGAGAGAAGTACGTACCTTGTTACAGGCGAAAATCGAGACTGGTAGGATGGAGGCAAATCGCCGGGAAAGAGAGAGAGTGACTTGTGAGAAATGATAATAGAGAAAGTCAGCAGTCAAATTAGGTATATAAGGAAATTTTACTATACATATATACATACATAGTTAATATTTATATGAAAATTAATATTTTTAAAAACTATAATTGGTACTTGTTATAACAACCAACATTAAATATATGTAGCAACCAATTATACATAATTGGTACGGTACTCCGTACCAATATTTCAGTATACCGATTTTCACATATCAATTATAATTGGTACGGTTGGTACACAAGGTGGTTGGTACAGATTAAATATTTTTGCCAGCCCTACCAAATTGAGTTTAGACCGTATTATAGAAATTGACAAAACATTGACGTGCATCTGATTTGTGTTTAAGAAGATATACCCACGTAACACGAGAGAAATCATCCACAAGGGTCAAGAAATAATGGGAACCACAGTGTGAAGGTGTATGGTAATGTCCCCAAATATCAATATGAATAAAAGAGAATGGGACTGGAATCTTATTATCACTTAATGGAAAAGAGTTCTTATCATGTTTCCTATGATAACAAACATCATAAGGACAATTCTTTAGATAAGTAAAACTTAATATGAGAAAACTTGAAATAAGAGACAAAAGACTAAGTGAAAAATGACCTAAGCGTTGATGCTATAAGTATGTTGAGTCTTTCACAGTGACGGCTACTACATGAGAGGGTGACATATCTAGGTGGTAAAGTCCATCATGCAGCCTACCCACTCCAATCAGCTTCCTCAAGCGTAGGTCCTGAATGATTCAAAACAAAGGAAAATATGTTATAGCACAACTATGGAATTTGCAGCACCTTGACCACGTCCTCTTCCCTTGTCTTGTGATTTGAGAGGAAAATCAATGATGTGGTCTATTACAATGATCACAAAAAGGTAATCCTCTTCCTAAACCCTTTCCTTGTAGGTTGTCATGTTTATCACCTTTAGGAACTGTAGTGATGGCAAAAGCTGAAGACTCTAGAATAACTTGTTTACTAGCTGAGATTTGCTGCTGCTTTTTTTCTTGTATAGCTAGCCCGTAGACTCCTCTGAGAGATGGGAGAGGGTACATTGTGAGGATCTGAGACTTGGTCACTTGTACATCTCCCCTAATCATATACGAAAATCGTGCACCTGCTTTATTTTGACTTGTGCAACGATCTTTTTAGAGAGGCCACATTTACAACCAGAACAAGTACACACTAGAATAGGATTATATGATGCTAATTTTCCCCAAATACTTTTTAACTTATTGTAATAAGTGGAAATATGAAGATCTTGTTGTTGTATTGTGAAAATTGAACGACGAAGGTGTAAGTACCTCAATCTAGATCACTCCCCATTCGACGCACGGGAAACATCGCGAACTCACAAAAACGTGATTCCGAAGACCCGTAACCTTCAAAAACCACAAAATCACCAACCAAATCAAGGTAGGACCCCTCCATGATAAAATAATGCAAAAGGACTTTTTGGGAATAACAAAAAATAGTCAGACTACATAATGGTCCGCACGAACTCTTTTGCACCCATATATCATAATTACACATCCTTTTAAAACCCACAATATTCCCTTAAATCCAGGAAAACCAAAAATTTGGTTTTCCTAGAACAATCCGTGCGGATCATTTTGCACATTTTCCAAGCCTATAAATAGAGGGCTCTCCCTCTCATTTTCTAGACACCTCCATTCTCTCCTCTCTCTCCTCTCTCCCCCCAGCCTTCAGGCTCCCCTTTAAGTCCTTTCGAGGCACTTTCAGTCCCTTTCGGTTCCTTCCGGGGCCTTCATAGCCCTTCCGAGGCACTTCGAAGCCCTGTCAAGCGCTCCCGAGATGCTCTCGAGCCACCTCGAGGCGCTCCCGAGGCATCCCGAAGCCCTGTTGGTTCATTTCGAGCCATTCTGGTCTATTCCGAGGCATCCTGGTCCATCCCGAAGCCCTGCCGAACAATCCTGAGGCATCCAAAATCAAGCCAGACCTCTGCCCGAGCACAACCAACAATCCCGAGGCATCCCAAGGCACGCCGAACCTCTGCCCGAGCACAACCAACAATCCCGAGGCTTCACGACGTACGCCGAACCTCTGCCCGAGTATAACCAAAAAACCCGACGCACGCCGAACCTCTGCCCAAGTACAACCAACAATCTCGAGGCACGCCGAACCTCTGCCCGGATCCCCACAGCTAACCTGAGGCACGCCGAACCTCTGCCCGAGGACACACCTAGCACTCCCGAGGCACACCGAAGCTCTGTCCTCAGACACCAGTACATCCCGAAGCAATCCCGGTTCGTCCCGGAGCACTATTCACACTCAAACACTATTTCCAACCGGAAGATAGACACGGACCAACATTGGTAAGGCCTCCTTCCCAAACTATTTCAATTCATTTCAATACATAGCATACAATGTAGACATCATATTCAACATGCATTTTTAAAAGCACATACACACACACAAAACTATTAAAGAAAGAGGGGTATCGAAAAACTCGTGTATACGAGGCGACTCGGGTGAGTTCTGCTATTCTCTTCTCGAGGTGTAACCTGACCTCCGAACTCAAAATCTCATCACACAACAACCTTTGTAAATAAAGCATTTTTTCACTATTTTGGGCTATATCAAAACGGCGTGGCGACTCCTCCAAACAAACGCAGCGACACCTCCCGCCACCAACACAAAGCGAGATGTTCGGCCCGCGCACGTGGATCGGGTAATTTTAGAAGGTCATGAATTGTAGGATTGTGGCTCGATTCTGCAAGGGAGGTTGAGGCGGGCGCCCCACACATGGTGAGGCGGACGCCTGGAACGCCGAAGCAAGAGGTGGTGAAGGCAGCTTTGAGGCGGGCGCACCAATCTTGGCGAGGCGAGCGCCTCGAATGCCGAAGCTGTGGATCTTGGTTGGTCGACGCCAGGCGGGCGCCTGGTTGTTCTAGGGCGGGCGCCTCAAGGCCCAGCGGGAGGGTTTTGCTGACGGGCTTTTCTATTGTTTTAGGTCTTAGTTTTGGGCTAGGGTTGTCGTATAAATACATGCTTGTAACCCTATGTAAAACTTGATGAGATCATTGCACATATCAATAGAAAAGCAGTTCAAAACCCCAATCAATTCTTTCTTTTTCGATTTCTCATTGCTTGATTGCTTGTGTGTTCATTAGTTTTGTCAATTGACTTCCGCTGCGATTGTACAACAACTGGTATCAGAGCCTGGTTGCGATGTCTGGGGGGAATTCCATCACCGTGAAGTCCGACGTTCAGAATTTTGATGGTCATGGAAACTTTGTGTTGTGGCAACGGAGGGTGAAGGATTTTCTGATTCAAGCAGGCTTGGGAAAGGTTCTTCGATATCCGGATAAACCTGATGATATCGAAGAAGGTCCATGGAAGGAGTTGCAAGAGCGGGCTGTATCGTCTATACGGCAGTGTCTTTGGGATGAGGTGGTGTATCACGTGATCGATGAGGAATCACCGACGAAGGTTTGGGAGATTTTGGAGGCTAGGTATTTGTCGAAATCCGTTTCAAACAAATTGCATCTTAAGCAATGGCTGTATGGGCTTAAGATGGTAAAGGGGTCTGACCTTGAATCTCATATACACACATTTAATCAAATTCTCAACGATTTGGTTAGGGTGGAGGTGAAGTTCGAGGATGAGGACAAGACTTTGATGCTGTTAAATTCGTTGCCCAATTCTTCAACATACGAAAACCTTGTTACTACTTTGACGTGGGGGAAGGAAACTGTGGAACTGCAACTGGTCACAGAAGCTCTTCTAGCTTTTCATAAACGGAAGAAGTTCGTTGATGAACCTGCGGGTGAGGGGTTATTTGTGAAGGAAAATCAGGAACGTGGGAGATCTCAGTTCCGGGATAACTCGCAGAGCGAGAATTCTCGTTCTCGGTCAAGGAAGAAGTACAAGGGAACTGTTTCAAGTATGGGCGAAGGGGCATAAGAGGCGTAATTGTCGGAGAAGGGGAACGGTAAAGGCAAGGAAGGATCTTCAAAGTCGGTCAATGTGGTTGAAGATTGCTCGGAGGATGTGGATGGAGATATGCTCACGACTTCATCGAGTGTGGAGCACCTGACATATGTTTGGATTCGGATTCAAAGCATGTTCATTTCATGTGACGGCGAATCGTGATTGGTTCGATACCTACAGTCGATTAATTACGGTATAGTTACTATGGGTAATGGTGCTACATGTAAAATTGCTGGCATAGGAACTATAAGAATTAAGATGTATGATGGTGTAGTTAGAACGTTATATGATGTTAGACATGTTCTGGAGGTCTCTAAAAATCTGATTTCATTGGGTACCTTGGATGCTAATGGTATGAACTACAAAGCACAAGGTGGAGTATTGAAAGTAGTTATGGGTGTTATGGTTGTGATGAAGGGTGAAAAGGGCTCCAAGAACATTTACAGGTTGCTAGGGAGCACCTGGCCAGAAAGCGGAGTCACATCTGTTGAGTCTGAGGTCGATACTGATGCCCTTCTATGGCATATGAGGCTTGGTCACATGGGTGAAAGGGAAATGCGGGAACTTCATAAACGTAAGTTGTTGAAGGGTGTGAAAACTTGCAAACTGGAGTTTTGCAAGTATTGTGTGCTTGGAAAGCAGAACAAGGTGCAATTCAAGACGGGTAAACACACGACAAAGGGTATTCTCGATTATGTTCATTCAGATGTGTGGGGGCCGGTTAGAACAGAATCTAGAGGAGGACATTATTACTTCGTGACGTTTATTGATGATTTTTCGAAGAAGGTTTGGGTTTACTTCATGAGGCACAAGTCAGAAACTTTTGAGAAGTTCAAGGTGTGGAAAGCTGAAGTGGAAAATCAAACGGGGCGGAAAATCAAGTGTTTGAGGAGTGATAATGGGACAGAGTACACAGATGGCGAGTTCAAGAAGTTCTGTAGAGAGCATGGAATCAAGAGGCACTACACGGTTCGCAAGACACCACAGCAAAATGGTGTGGCTGAGAGGATGAATAGAACTATTGCGGAGAGGGCTAGGTGTCTACGATTCAATGCGGGGTTGGCAAAGAACTTTTGGGCTCATGCGGTGAGTATGGCATGTTTCTTGATTAATAGATTACCTAGAGTCTCTTTGGACAACAGGTTTGCGGAGGAGGTATGGACGGGTAATGAGGTAGACTTCACCGATATCCGGGTGTTTGGGTGTCCATCCTATGTGCATATTCCTGGTGAAGAGCGGTCGAAGCTTGATCCAAAGTCAAAACAGTGTGTCTTTCTCGGATATGAAACAGGTGTGAAAGGATACAAGCTTTGGGATCCCAAGTCAAGCAAGGCGGTGATTAGTAGGGATGTAGTCTTTGATGAAAAGGCTATGTTGAAGTGTACTCATGATGATAAGGAGAAGGTGCCAGAAAGCAAAGAGGGCGAGAAGCAAGTTATTGAGGTGGAGCTACGTGAGGAGGATACTGATGCGGATCTCACTCTTCCGGAGTCAGAGGCACCTACACAAGAAGTGGCTAGTGCTTCAGTTGGGAGACCTAAGAGGGTAATCAAGCCACCGGTCAGATATGGGTTCGAAGACATGGCTTCGTATGTTCTTGCTGTTAGTAGTGGAGATCCAGATTCTTTTAAGGAGGCTATAAACAGTCCGAAAAAGGATAAGTGGGTAACTGCTATGGCGGAGGAGATGGAGTCATTGCACAAGAATGATACATGGGACTTGGTGGAGCTTCCTAAAGGGAAGCGTGCTATTGGTTGCAAGTGGGTTTTCAAGCGCAAGGAGGCAGTATCAGAAAAAGAGGGGGAAAAGTTCAAGGCTCGTTTGGTAGCAAAGGGGTATTCGCAGCGAGAGGGGGTGGATTATAATGAGATTTTTTCGCCTGTTGTGAGACATACTTCCATTCGGATTGTGTTGGGTCTTGTAGCGCACTATGATTTGGTGTTGGAGCAGATGGACATGAAAACTGCGTTTCTACATGGTGAGTTAGATGAGCAGATTTTCATGGAGCAACCACATGGGTTCACGGAGCCCGGACAGGAGCGGTTGGTTTGTAGATTGAAGAGATCACTCTATGGGATGAAGCAGTCTCCGAGGCAGTGGTATACGAGGTTTGACTCCTACATGGCACGTATTGGCTACAAGCGCTGTGAGTATGATTGCTGCGTTTATGTGAGGAGCCTTGATGATGGTTCTTTTATTTTTCTGTTACTGTATGTGGATGATATGCTTATCGCGGGTAGGAGTAAGAGCGAGGTCAATCAGTTGAAGGCCTTGTTGAGTACAGAGTTTGACATGAAGGATTTGGGGGAAGCCAAGAAGATTCTTGGGATGGAGATTCGCCGAGACAGAAAATCTAGGAGATTGTGGTTGTCTCAAGCCGGCTATGTAGAGAAGGTGTTAGAGAGGTTTAATATGCGGGATGCAAAACCTGTGAAGACACCATTAGCGAGTCATTTTAGTCTATCTGCCTCAGATTCCCTGAGTTCGACTGAAGAAATTCAGAGGATGTCAAAGGTTCCCTATGCAAGCGCAGTGGGATGTCTCATGTATGCTATGGTTTGCACGAGGCCAGATTTGGCGCAAGCCATTAGTGTGGTTAGCAAGTATATGGCGAATTCGGGCAAACAGCATTGGGAAGCAGTTAAGTGGATTCTCAGATATTTGAAGGGCACTATGGATTATGGCATCATGTTTGGAGGTAAGAGTGAGGAGCTTTCTGTTGTGGGGTATGTTGATTCTGATTATGTGGGTGACTTGGATTGGAGGAGGTCGACTACGGGTTATGCGTTTACTCTTGGTGGTGGACCCATATATTGGAGATCTATGATTCAGTCGATTATTGCATTGTCTACAACGGAAGCGGAGTACATGGCAGCGGTTGAAGCTGCAAAGGAAGCCTTATGGCTTCGGGGTTTGGTCAACGAGTTGGGCATTGAGCAAGGTGGAGTGAAGTTGCTTTGTGATAGTCAAAGCGCGATATTTCTAGCAAAGAATCACATTTATCATCAACGGTCGAAACACATTGATGTTCGGTTTCACAAGATTCGGGAGTTGATTGATATGGGTGAGGTTGTGCTAGAGGTTCACACTACGGAGAATGCTGCGGATATGTTGACGAAGCCGGTTACTACTGACAAGTTCAAGCATTGTTTGGATTTGTTGCACATCTCTAGCTGTTAGAGATAGGGCGGTTCGAGCTGGTTCCTTGTATCTTCTGTTGGGTTGGGTGAATACTCGCCAAGGTGGAGATTGTAGGATTGTGGCTCGATTCTGCAAGGGAGGTTGAGGCGGGCGCCCCACACATGGTGAGGCGGACGCCTGGAACGCCGAAGCAAGAGGTGGTGAAGGCAGCTTTGAGGCGGGCGCACCAATCTTGGCGAGGCGGGCGCCTCGAATGCCGAAGCTGTGGATCTTGGTTGGTCGACGCCAGGCGGGTGCCTGGTTGTTCTGGGGCGGGCGCCTCAAGGCCCAGCGGGAGG
Organism: Adenophora triphylla var. japonica; assembly: GCA_022495995.1. NCBI lineage: Eukaryota > Viridiplantae > Streptophyta > Magnoliopsida > Asterales > Campanulaceae > Adenophora > Adenophora triphylla. Next base: position 72,908 of record JAFEMH010006138.1, on the reverse strand, counting down.
GTTTTGCTGACGGGCTTTTCTATTGTTTTAGGTCTTAGTTTTGGGCTAGGATTGTGGTATAAATACATGCTTGTAACCCTATGTAAAACTTGATGAGATCATTGCATATATCAATAGAAAAGCAGTTCAAAACCCCAATCAATTCTTTCTTTTTCGATTTCTCATTGCTTGATTGCTTGTGTGTTCTTTAGTTTTGTCAATTGACTTCCGCTGCGATTGTACAACATGAATTAACACCTCATTACCTTGTTGATATCGCTCCTCTAGCTCACGCTACAAAGCACATGCATCACATTAGAAAGTGACCCCTGTGCGCACGCTTGGTGATGGTGAATTCTTCAGCCATGAAACAACCATTGTGATGGTGAATTCTTCAGCCATGAAACAACCATTGCGTTACACTTGTTCCACGCATAAATCTCTGGGGAATCGTCTTCTGGTCGGGACAAAGTGCCGTCAATGAAAGGTTTTTTGGTGACAAGAGCATTGAGAATCTCATCACGCCCTGATGCATAATTGGTTTCAGTGAGCTTGATATCAATCAAAGGAACTCCTGGTGCATCAAACGAAGCGAAATAATAAGGTGAGGTTGGATCTTACGTAATATCATAATATTTCTTGTTATTTTCCCCATCTTTGCTGCTTTCAGAACCACTAGTCATGATTGTGTTGAAACTAAGTAGATTTGGAGATTTGAAGAAAAAAAAGGTTGTAGAGTAGAGTTCTATAGAGACAAAAAAAAATGACTAGTGAGAGAAAAACTCGACTTGACAAACCTGCTTGATCATGATTGCACGATCAAGATAGATATGTGGAAAAACTTCTTCTGATACCATGTAGAATGAAGAGAGTGTATTGCCATGTAGAATGAAAAGAGAAAATTGATTGATCTTTCATTGAGATACATGAAGATATGTATACAGGTAAATGTCATCTAAATACGGTAAACATAATATAGAATATACAGAGAATATTTGACAGCGATACTCTTAATATTTAACAGCGGTACTCTTGATCTCGGATCTCGAGAATATATGATGGTGATACTCTTCAATATTCAATATTGATAGCTAACACTATTCATTATTGCCAAAAACTTGTAAAAAACGCATTTTTTTAAGCTTAACAAAAAACGTGTTTTTCACCCGTCGCGCTCGGCCCGTCTCTCATTCTCTTCCCCTCCGCCGCCACTTTTGCCGCCGAGCAAAGCCGCATCCATTGTAGAAATATCTCTGATTTACAGCATATAGATACATATACGTGTATATATATGTATATATATATAGAGAGAGAAGAACTGAAGAATGGTGAGAACGTGGGAGGGAATTGAATAGTCTACTTCGCACACAGCAACGGCTAATAAAGTGTATTCTGTTCAGTTCGTTAATGACACCGGTGAGGGATAACTATCGGGGCAGGGAGTAGAATGGTAGTGGGGTTTGACTTGGTTTAATTGCCATTAGAAATGGGTTTTGTTACGATGATTTTGTAAATTGAAAGAATGGTGTGCAGGGATTGGGTAATTAGATGCCAGTGTATGTGTTTTTGAGTGCCAGTGTATGTGTTTTCAAATGCCAGTTCATGTGTGTTTGAATGCCAGTGCTTGTATTTTTGAGAGCCAGTAAAAATGATTATCAGTGTTTTTGAGTGCCAGTTTATGTGTTTTTGAATGCCAGTGCATATGTTTTTTAATGCCAGTGCTTGTGTTTTTGAGAGCCAGCAAAAATGTTAGTGTAACAAAGTGCCCGTTGTAGTATCAATAAGTGCCAGTGTAAAAAAGTGCTAGTGCATGTATATTGACTGTTTATAAACTAACACTGGCATTTGGTTACACTAAGACTGGCACTTTGTTACACTAACACTGGCACTTTGTTAAACTAACACTGGCACTTGTTTTACACTAACACCAGCACTTTGATACACTAACACTGGCACTTTATTACACTAACACTGGCACTTTTACACCGGCACTTTGTTACACATGCACACTGGCACTAAGTTTCTGGACAAAGAGAGCTTTTAACTGACACTTTTTTAGACGTGCACTGGTACATTTTTACCATAACCCTGGCAATAATTTATACAACTACTGGCAATTATTTAGAACAAATTCACATAATTCCCAATTGAATTGACCCAAACTTCAGCAAATTAAACCCTTTATCCACACCATTGAAGGACATTCTGTTTATCCAACGAAAAAACGAAGAGCTATGGAATCAAATCACACAGTTATCTCCAATTAATTACTCCCTCCGTCCCGCTAATATTAGCACAAACACTGTTTGCGCGGGAATTAAGGAATATGATATTTTAATAAAATGTTGTGAGTGTAAAAGAATGAGTGGAGAGAGAATGAGTGGAGGGTGTAATAAATTATAATGGTGTTGTGAGTATTAAAATAATGTAGGAGAGAGAATGAGTGGGATTGGGTGAATATTTTATCAATATAAAGTTTCTTTTTTGGGAGTGTGCGGATATTAGCGGGACGCCCAAAAAGGAAAGTGTGCTAATATTAGCGGGACGGAGGGAGTATGTACCAATCAATAAAGTACCAATCAATTATGTAACGAAGCAGAGTTGACAATGGACATTAATGGCGGAACTAGGGCACGAATGGTAGGTTACAAAATACTCAAACTGAGTGAACGTCGGAGAACGATCGGAGCTTGGGATGGCCTGAGAAGACGATCGGAGCTTGGGATGGCACGAATTTGTAATATTAACACTGGTATTTATCATGGTTGCCAGTAATTACAAAAATGTCACCGTTTGTTTTGAAAACACGTTTTTCCTTATCTTAAGAAAAAATTAATTTTTTATAAGACCAACTCTTCATTATTTGTCATTTTAAAAATAAAATAAAATAGACTTTTAATCTGAAACGTATGAAAAAAAAGTGGGTCTCTTAATCTTAAATGGAGAAAATAATTTTTGGTAATAAAATATGTAATAAAAGATGTAATTCATTTATATATTTTTAAGTGTCAATTTATCTGTTAAAATGCGTTTTTATGCTTAAAAGTGCCAATTTTTTTTGTTAAAAAGTGTCAGTTATTTTGTTAAAAAATGCCGGTTGTTTTGTTAAAAATTGTCAATTCATGATTAAAAAGTGTCCGTCCATTTAAAGAGTGCATATTATGTGTTAAAATATGCCAGTTCATACATAAAAGAGTGCCAGTAAGTGCTAGTGGTTGTTTAATCTTATGCATATGTTATAGAATGTCATTGGTAGTGTTAAAAAGTGTCGTTGGTTGTGTTAAGAGCATCTCCAATCCATTATTTCAAATTTTGCTTCATTTCTTCATTTTTTGCTTCAAATGTTGCTTCATTTTTTTTTCCAACTCCAACCCATATCTTCAAATTTGACTTCAAAAAAAATATACCAAGCATCTTTCTCTTCCACATCATCATTCCACTACTCATTTAATTTCACAAACACTACACAAACTTTAGTCAATTTTGTATATTGAACCCCCTATTTTATTTTAAATGATAGAATTTCAAATTAATTAGTGAAAAACTATAATAAATTAAAAAAAAATTATTTATGTATTATGTATTTTATATAAATTTTAATATATTTGATGTTGTTGTTTAATTAATATTTATGTCATTTTCTTGTTCTACGCAATTAAAACATAGACTAAAAATAATTTAAGATTAAAATTAAAAATAAAAATAATTTCGGATTACACAATGATAATTTTTTAATTACATAATTCACAAAATATGCAACTTTTAAATTTTCAGGGACCAAATTGTAACTTTAAAACATCTACTTCAAAAATGAAGTAGATGAATAGTGTTAATTCAAATTTGAAGTAACACTATTCATCTACTTCATTTTTGAAGTAGGAATTGAAGTGGGTTGGAGAGGTGAATAGTGGTGTTTTTGAAGAAATGAAGATGGAATTGAAGTGGTTGGAGATGGTTTAAGCAATGTCTGCAGTAGTATTAAAAGAGTATCGATGGTAGTGCTAAATAGTGTCAGTGTATGCATTATTAAATGCAAGTGTGAGGGTAAAAGAGTGTCAGTGCATGTGTATTTGAATGTCAATGCACGTGTACAAAAATACCACTGTGAATGTGAAAAAATGTCGGTGTTAATGTAAAAGAGTGTCGATCTTGATCTAAAAAATGCCTTTGTGTGTATTTGAGTGCCGATGCATGTATTGACACTCAATAAGATATTCACTTACACTCAAACATACATACATTGACACTTTTAATACTACTACTATTGGTGTTGTTTTGATATTATCACTGGCAATAAAAAATACCCACACTGAAAATCAAAAATATAATCACTTGCAATCAAATCTATACTAATATGAAAACGCAATGAAGCAGTAGTACATGACTAGATTACCGCAAAAATCAATAAACTTGTATTCTGAAATATTTGAACCTTGTTGAATGGAAGCAGCAAGCTACAATGAAGGATTTCGATTGTGTGGCTTAAATTCTCATTTTTTTGCTTCGATTCTAAAACTCGTTTTTTCTAAGTTTTAGAAAAAAAAAAAAAAAATCTCCTAAAACCAACTCTTTGATTAAATATAGGACACATAATATAAAATATTATTCATATTACTTTAAAATATAGAAATTAATTTTTATGATTAACAGATGACCAAATGGTTGACCTTCTAGTCCAAAAAGAAAAGAAAAAGAGACTATTAACCAACCCCATCAGAAAATAGAAAATTATATTTTCGTACACTTTACTACTCATGGGGTCAATTCTCTTGTTTCCACGTTAGAGTTTTCTGGTCCCCAAACCAAAGTCTAATATCCCAAGACTATATCCCAAGACTAGTGAAATATTCCCCTTTTCTCGCCTCAAATCGAGTTAATTTTTTGAACACGATAGTTAAAATAAAATAAAATAGTAAAGTGATATTCTGAGTATTATAAAATTAAAATAAAAGAGAAAATGAATTAGAAAATAGTAAGTTGATTGATGTTGTTAGTATAAAAGGAAAATAGAAGAGAGAATGGGTGAAAAGAATATTAAATATTTTTTGTGATTTTGAAAAATTCGATTGAAATGAGACGGATAAAAATAACAAAAGCCTTGATTTGAGATGGGAGTATGATATTCCACCATTTGTAACTAGTTTCATTAACAAATAACGAACTTTCGTTAGAAACCTAGGTCAATGTTACGTTAAACTTAATTTTTCGTTACCTATTTCCAACATATTCCACCAAATTGAGTTAATTTTGTGGTCCTCTATTTATTTTATGTTTCCATCAAATAATAACGACCTTATAAAATCTCGTCCTCATTCATATACAAATAAGTACATATGGATTAAACATTTTATTCTGATTTTTTGATTATCAACTAAATAGAATTTTGATTAATCTTATTGATTTTTTTTATTTTAAAAAAAAACAGAACCATTTTATAAACAACAACAAATGTTTATAAGTCATTTATTCACAAACATGAAACTTGATCCAAATAGTGGAGCTAGTATTCTCGAAAGCCGCCGTACAAATTGCATCCATCAAAGTATTGACATTTCAACTTCTCAAGTTCGCATAAAAAGAGGGTTTCGTGCTAACACATTTTTGCAAGGATATAGAATCGAATACAACGCATACATTCCTTGTGAACTAGACCTGATTCCATCATAATATCTAACGACATCCAACAAAGGACTGCAGCGGTGTGAAGATTTCAATCATTATCCACCGAACATAAATCTCAAGCGTTGTTGTTCAAAAGAAAAGCAACCGATTCGACAATCAATTCATCATCCTCGTCAGATATTTGAGTAAGATCAACATACGAATATTCCATATTAACAACAAAGAAAATCACAAAATATACAAGGCACTCGACAAGAAAAATCACAGTCTCTCGTGTATAAGGAAAGAAAAACAACATAATAAATACAACGATAAAAATTATTTAAAACTAAATTTAGAAAACAAAAAATAGAAATTTGATTTCACATTTATTAATTGCAAAACAATAATTATTGTAAGAGTTAAACGAATCAATAATCAATAAGGTAAGCAAGAAGAAGATATTGAAGATTGATTATTGAGCTCGAAAGTTGTCCTTGCAAGTTACAATCCTTTCTTCTCATGGCATCTCTATCGTACCATAAAATAGCTTTACTCATAACTTAGATGGTTACCATTGACCCAATCAAAGCTCCATCAATTCTTTGTCAATCTCGAGAATTTTTCTAATGCTTGATCCGCATTGGATACAAATATTTACATGTTTGTAATTTTCCTTTTATTTATTAATAAAATTTAGGAAGGTACCGTTGTTCTTAAAAAAAAAAAAAAAAAACCCCAACCAAAGAAAATACTCCTCCGTCCTGCACCCTGGGTCCCTCTTATGATTTCACGCTTCTTAAGAATTTTTTTTTAAAGTGGGTAAAAAATTTTAGGAGAGAGAATGTAAAAGTTAAATGTGTGGTAGGGAATAGAAGAGAGAATGTAAAAATTAAATGTGTGGTAGGGAATAGGAAAGAGAATGTAAAATTTAAAAATATTTAATAGGAGAAAGAATGAGTGGGAGGAATAGTAGGAAATATAAGGGTATAATGAATGATTTTTTTGTAAATATATGAAGATGATAAGGGTATAAATATATGAAAAACTTTCCATTTAAGAAAAGAGACTCTTGATCTGGAACGGATCAAAAGGAAAAATAGGACTCTTGATTTGGAACGGAGGGAGTAATAGAGAAGGAAATCGTAAGCTTTACTCGTAGAATAGTCTCCACCCACGTACATGGATTAAATGCTAATGGGACATATTGTCTCCACGTTAAAGTTCTCTAGTCCCCAAAGTCTAGTACCCAAAGACTTGTGCAAACATCTATTGACTCTATGCCCCACCAAATTAAGTTAATTTGTGGTCCATTTCTTTTAACAAACAAAAACATTTTATTAACAATTGTAGAAAATGTTTAGAAGTCTGTTATTTACAAACAACGGAAGTTCGATCCGAAGATTGAGGCTGGCATCTTCAAAAGTTACCCTAGAGAAAATATCCATCAAGGCATGAATGAAGCATTAATAGTATATAATATTAAAAAGATATATATATATATACAGGGGCGGAGCCAGGGGGGGGCAGGAGGGGGCACTCGCCCCCCCCAGCGACGGAAATGCAGTGGAAATTTTTTTTTTTTGCCCCCCCCCATATTTTTGTTATATATGTATATATATAATTAACTTCAAGATTAATATCAGTGAGTGGTGTGGTTCAGCGGTAGAAGGGGTGAAGTTAAAGCCTTTGGTCCATGTTCGAACCCTGTTACCTACATTTTCAATTAATTTTATTTGTCTTCCATCTTTGCTATTCTTTTTCTTAACAGTTTTGTTTTTCTCTTTCTCCTAATTTCCTCACATTTTTTCAATCTTAATTAATTAGTTAGGCTTTTCCCATTTTTTTTGTTTTTGGTCTTTCTTCCTATTATCCCAAGTTTAATTAGCAAATTTGATTTTCTTTTTTGTACGAGTAATATATTTTAATAAATTGTTTGCGTTAAATACTTCAACATTATTTCAATCGTTCTTTGAATTATTTACTTTTATCATTTTTGTTAACTAAAATACATTGTATTTCATTAATCCGACCCATTTTTTACTTGTTCGACCCGAAAAAAAATTTTCGGGGGCGCTGCCCCCGAACCCCCGTGTAATCTTGCCCCCCCCTCGGCCAATTCCTGGCTCCGCCCCTGTATATATATAATGATGAATTAGGACCATTGGATTTGAGTGAAATTAATGGTATAGATTGATTTATTGATAATTCATGTGAATATTAAAGGGCCAATCAAATGAAAGTGTGTTTTTGTTTTTATGGGATGAATTTGGACCATTGGATGTGATGCATTTAATGGTGAAGATGTTGCTTGGATAATGATCCATGTGAATATTTGAAAAATGAAATTTTTGTTTTTTCCACCATCTCTAAATTTAAATATTTTTTGTGTTTCCCACATAGATGTATCCTACATTTTTCAAATCTTTCTTCCACTATAAATAGATGATTCATCTTCATTGTTTTTCAAGTTCCTTTGGGACCTCTCTTAGTGAGAGGACTTTTAAAGGGACTTCCTCTTTCTTATTTATTATTTTATATATATATAAATAATATATATATATATATATATATATATTATTTATATATATATAAAATAATAAATAATATATATATATATATATATATATATATATATATATATATAATATATATAATATATATAGAAAGAAAGAAAGAAAGAAGGAAGAGAAGAGAAGAATTAAATAAAATAAGAAAAAAAAGGGTCAAACTCGCTACACCGTGTAGCGAATTTAATTAGGTTTGACCAAACTCGCTACACGGTGTAGCGAGTTTAGGTTAATTAAATGCCCTAATTAATTTCCAAGCGGTCAATATTAATTACCCTAAACTCGCTACACGGTGTAGCGAGTTGAGTTTTGACAAACCCTAGTCAAACTCGCTACACGGTGTAGCGAGTTTCAAAAAAGTGGATATTCTGGGCAATAGTTTGAACAGTGAGTCATTTTGGTAAATAAAAAAGTAAAAAGGATTATTTGAGAAAAAATTCGCCCTAGGCCTGTATGATAAATTTGAGATGTAGGTTCGGGTGGTAGGTAAGAGAGCTAAGTTCGAGTGCTAGGTTTGGATGTTAGGTTCCGGTCCTATGATCAGGAGCTATCAAAATTAAATAGACTTTTTCGGTTTATAAATTTATTTTTATAAATGATTTTTTCAAATTTTTACAAGTGAAAAATAATTATTTTATTTATAAATTTTGAAATATAAGATGAGTAAACTTGTTTGATTTGTCTTGACGATATGATAAAACAGTGGTTTCAAATTATTTTTTCGGCGAATTTTGATAATGTTAATTCTTAAAAGTAGTTTTTATTTGACTGTGAGACTAATTGATCAAAGCCTCTTATTTTATTAATAACATATAAAATATTCTTAGATATCGAATGACCTATATGACCTATAAATAGGTTAGAATATGTCTTTATAATATGATTCGAACTACTAACTCCGCTATACTCTCTCTGTCCCATAAATATATGCACTTTTTGGAAGGGTGAGGAAATTAAGGAGAAAAGTGGAAAAGATGATGTGTTGTGAGTATAGATGGTTGGGTAGGAGAGAGAAAGTGAAGTAAGGGGGTAATGGTTGTGAGTGGAGAGAAGTGTATCCCATTTCCATTTTAGAAAAATATAAATTATTGTAGAACGTCAAAAAAGGATAATTTTACAGATTATTATGGGAGAGAGAGAGAGAGGGAGTATATGATAGCTAATGCCAAATACCATTAGAATTAAAGTTCATTTGATTCGATTCAGTTTAACAAGTTTAACATTTGATTGTCAAATTTTTTCTCAAATAATAACTTTTTACTTTTTTATTTATCAAAATGACTCAATGTTCAAACTATTGCCCAGAATGTCCATTTTTTTTGAAACTCGCTACACCGTGTAGCGAGTTTGACTAGGGTTTGTCAAAACTCGCTACACCGTGTAGCGAGTTTAGGGTAATTAATTTAGGCCGTTGGAAAATTAATTAGGGCATTTAATTAAACTAAACTCGCTACACGGTGTAGCGAGTTTTGACCAGATTTAAGTCAAACTCGCTACGCCGTGTAGCGAGTTTAATTTAAAACCTTCACCCTTCTCAGTTCACGCATTCAACCGAACAAAACAAAAAAACTTATAACTTCTCCATCTCCATAGCCGCCGCAAGCCAAGGAAGAAGAAGAACACTTCGAGCCAAGCCAAAGATTTTGCCAAGAAATTCAACCTTTTTCTTAATTGTAAGTTTAAATTTCTATATTAAGTTGAATTTTAGTTTTGATTTTATTATTCATTTACTTATAATTTATGATTTTTTTTTTTAATTTCGAATTTCTATATTGCCAAGAAGAAGAACATTGCAATTTAGGATTTTTTTGGTTGATTTGTTGTTGAAATATTGTTATTCCCATTTATGTGACTAATTTGTATTTAATTCCGAATTTTGACCCTTTTTTAATTCCGAATTTATATATTGCCAAGAAGAAGAACATTGCAATTTAGGATTTTTTTTTGGTTGATTTGTTGTTGAAATATTGTTATTCCCATTTATGTGACTAATTTGTATTTAATTTCGAATTTTTTTGATTTTTTTATGACATTGCAATTTAGGATTTTTTTTTTTGGCTGGAAATATTGTTATTCCCATTTTTTTGGTTGAGTGAGGCTGTAGTTGTTGTAGTTGTTGTAATAGCAAACTTAATTAACATAAACTCGCTACACGGTGTAGCGAGTTTTGACCAACCCGCTACACGGTGTAGCGAGTTTAAAAAAAATGGTCATTGTGGGCAATAGTTTGAACAGTGAGTCATTTAAGTAAATAAAAAAGTAGAACGAGATTATTTGAGAAAAAATTCCATAATTTAAATTCAAAAAAATTTAAATTCCAAATTTTATAAATTTCTTAAAGTCACTGTTAGTGCTTATAATGCCGTTAAAAAGATGTAAAATTTGTAGCCCTCAGTCCCATTTTGAAATTGAAAAATAGGACTAAGATGTTGTTGTAAGTATAAATAATGGGAATTATTAGTGAGATAGAAAAATAGGACTAAGATGTTGTTGTAAGTATAAATAATAGGATAGGAATTATTAGTGAGATAGAAAAATAGAATATGAATTAATATACATATAACAACATCCAAAATCTCATATACTTATACCCCAAATCCTAAACCCTAAATCAGATAGGTCTACCCCAAACCCTTAAAATATGATTTATTGTTCAAACTTTTTTTATAAAAAAAAACTGCATCCTTTTTTTCAAAATCGCATGAGGATTACTGTAACGACCCTAACCCTAGACACAATTTTAGTATAACATTATATACTTTAATATTAATATCAACCTTATGTGTTTACTTTATATCTTTAAATTCTTATATTAGGATAAAAGGATAAGGAAATAAATAAAGTTCTAGGAGAAAAATAATAATTAGAAATAAATAAAGTAATAGAATGGAGTGGTAATAAAATGGACAAATAAAATGTTGTTGGTTGGGAGAATTATTTTAATTTATGAAAGAATTGTTGTAGGGAATTTTTGAGTGGGGGACAAATTCCCCCAAAACCCTCCCTCATTGACCGCCCCCCCCCCCCTTTTATCCCTTTATCATTTTCCACACTTCACCTCCCCTCCTTCTTCATCTTCTACCTCTTCACTTTCTTCCTCATACTTTCCATGGAACCCATTAATGGAGCTTCATCTTCTCAAGCTCCTACCAAGCTCAAATCTTCACCATTTTTCAATCCGGGAGCACTTTTGGAATCGGGAGACCAAGAGGAGTTCATCAAGCTAAAGAAATCCTTGATCCATCTCCGATTTTTAAAGTGAGTTATTATGACCCTTCCCTTCTATGAATGCTCATGAATTAGCTAATGTTGTTCTTGTGATGATAATGGTTGTTTATGGCTTTAGACCACTTTTGGGACTTGAGAATGTGATAAATGACATGGAAGGATGTTATGGTTCTTAGAGGTTGATTTGATTGTAAGAAATGGGTGAAGTTAGTTAAAGGAATTAACTTGAAATGTATTAGTGAAGGGGTTGGAAATCTTGTGAGAATAATCTAGGTTTATGTTATTTGGGTTAACTAAATTAAGAAATTTATACTTGGAAAGTGATAGTGAAATGGATAGTGATTCAAAGGGTAAATGATATAAGATTTAATCATTTTGGGTTACATGGCTTAGTAAGTGAGTTGTTATGATTCCCTTCCTCTACTTGTTCATAAGTTCCTTGAATGTTGTTCTTGTTCTTGAAATGATGATTCCTTGCTTGGAAACCCAAATGGGTGTTGAATGATTAGAAAATGAAATTGGTTGAAGTTAGGGTTTAAGGAATGATCATTTAAAGGGTTGGAAATGGGTGAAATGAATAGAGATGAATAATCTAGGATTACTTGGTTTTGAGTTTACAAGTTTGAATGGGACTTGGTAAGATGAAGGTGTTCTTGGGTATTCTTGATCAAGCCATGGTAGAGGGAAAGAAGAACTAGGTTAAAAAGGGTTAAAAATCTGCAAAAGAGGCTGGAGGAGGCTTGGGCGGTCGCCCATGGGGGCTTGGGCGGCCGCCCATCATGGCAGGAGGTTTAATTGCTTTGAAGTCCACTTGGGCGGTCGCCCAAGTGGTTAAGGGCGGTCGCCCAAGACCCCAGAATCCCTGATTTTAAATTTAAACCAGAAATTGTTTAGCAATCTTGTTTGATCCTTTATAGATTGTGACCCCTACCTAGTAAGTTGAACTTGAACCTTCATAGAGGCTATGTATTAGTGTACAATGACCTTGTAGGATGGATTGATGATACTTCCTTGCCTTACTTGAGTTCATATACATTGTTTATATTGTGCATAGTGTGTTAATTAAATGTTGTACTATGATATTGGTTGAACATGAGTATATTTTACCATGTGGCTATATTGTTTATCCCCTTTGTGAATTATTTGGTATTGTTATATTGTATCCCGGCGTGGATTATGTGGTTATATGGATACCTTACTTGAATGTATACTCGTTAAGGGTATTATGCATAGAGTATTACTTAAATGTTGCATTATGGTATTGATTGGCATGAGTATACATTACCATGTTGTTATATTATTATCCCGTTTTGTGGATTTATTTCAAGTATCTATTATGTGCTTGAACGTGTTTATGTTCGGGTGGGTATGATGGAATTCAATCAATTATGGATTTGTTCTATAAGTGATTGAGGGTACATCATACAGGTGACCCTTCCCCACTCTGTGGCCACGGAGCGGGGCCGTGCTAACGATCGTATTGACCCCAAAAGGCTTTACGAGCACTGTTGCGATCGTTGTAAGGAGGGGCGATATTATTGTTGGATACTCTAATATAGGTATCCTTTCTTATATGGATCTCTGGGGCATGAGACCTATAAGAGGTGAATGTGCTGGAGGCAATTCACCAAAGAGTGGAGTTTTACTCCCACGTTGTACGACTTATTGTTCAGACGGGAAAGGTAAAATGAGGTAACGTAAGGTGTTTACCGCTTTCATAATGTGTTAAGTGTTACCATGCTACGTGCTGCACCTTGTATGACATCTTGCTGCATTCATAATAGCTCATTGAGATTTATTCTCACCCCTCTCCCTTTACTGTTTTAGATCCCGAGACAGGTGGACCGACCGAGTAAGGGCGGAAAGGAGTTAGAAGTGGTATTTTGGGAATTGTCGGGTTATGTTTAGATTGGGTAGAAAGTGTTGGTTAGCATAATTCTTTTAAGGATTGTATTCATAAACTTTAATTCCATATTATATTCGATACCTTTTGTAACTAAAACAGTTTATTATTTTCTTGGTTGGTCAACTTTTCCTTCAATGTGGAAGGAGTAGAATTATTTTGAAATGGTTGTGTTTATGTTTGGAAGTTAAATCAAAGTTTTTAAAGTATTAGGAGTTTTGGGTTAGTTTGAGGACGCTCCAGCTCGGGACACGTGTAGGTTCCGGGTCGGGGTCCTCACAGTTGGTATCAGAGCTCGGTTAGAATTCTCGGGTAGAGTCTAGCTGAGTGAGAGTGTGCGATAACTTACGTCGAGAGTTTAATGCAGAATTTGTTCAAGGACGTAAAATGATATTAACCAACCAAGGAATCAAGGAAAGGTGAGTTGTGGAAAGATAGATTCCTCCACCATCAATTGAGGTATTTTACTGTCTCGGGAGTTAGGATTCATACTTTTATAAATCCTCGTTCATTCGTTCTCATGTGGCATTACATTTCATCTTTAATTGCATAATTGGCCTAAGAGTTGCCTTATGTCTTTGGGGTTTTACTCCGATGGGGTCGTACCTCGAATCATCTTAAATTGTCTTAGTAGTTGTGATTTAGTGGGCATGTATTGCCGGTGGATTTGGTCGAGTACTAATCCGTGAATCATCGTTATATTAACCGAAATTATTTGAGAAATTGTTGTGTTTGAGGAGGACCGCGTCGCAAGAAGCGAGTCTCCTTATCTACGTTTGATTTACCTCCGTGTGTAATTGAGTCGGGTAAATTATTTATTGATATTATGCCACATATGCGTAAATGTCGAAAGTATGACCTAAAGAATGTGGAGGTTATGTGTTATATTTAAGTAAAAGAACCGTGAGTTATCTCATGTACGGTGGTAAATGAATTTGTGAACTCTTAGTGGAGGTTAGGTATATGGCCTAATTAAGAGTAGTGTATGGTTGTATAGTTGCATGATTATTTATTCATTGGTATCTCGTGGAAGAGACTAGATATATGAGACTAGTATTGGAAGTGATAGTCTAAGTGGGATTAGATGAGTTATAAAATATCGCGAGTACGAGATCTTATGGAATTAATATATCTTTGCCTTGTGTGCTATTAGTTGACTAAGTGGTGTTTTACGTGTGAGTTTCAAAATAGGTTTTCATCGTGTATCATACCATGATGTTGAGATTTTGAGTTGCTATAAGGTACTATATTTAGAAAAGATGATACTTGGTGGTTAATCAAAGGGTTATAGAGATCTTAAATAGGTAACTGTGAAGAATAAGTATTCGTTAGCACTTGTTGACGATTTGTATGAATGATTTTAGAAACTAGTAGGATACTCAATGGTTATTAGTTGAATTTTCGGAGTGTTACAATTTCAGTGAAAAATTGCTTTAAGGATATACTTAAGACAACATTTATATCTAGTATGACCGTTTTGATTTATGGATTGTGTACTAGCTATGGAGAGGTAAATAGTGGTAAATGTGAAGAAGTATAATAGATGTAGTTATTGGTGACTTATAGGGTCAACTTCGAAATTGGTAAGATAGGTATAGGGTTCGTTTTGAGAATTGATTATCATTAGTTGAGAAAATGAGGATGAATCTTATTGGGAAACAGGATACTTTAGGATGGTTATATACTATAGTTCGACTTAGTTACGTGAATCATATGAGGGATTTGTGTGATGCTTGAAAGATATTGACGTTGTACGGATTCTGAGTTTGTTGATGGTTATTGAGAGTTAAGTTAGATTATACTGTAATATTTAATTGAAATTCGGGAATGATTGATCTATGTGAGTTCCAATTATATTTTCTGATTTAGAAATTATGGTGTTTGATTGGGAACTAGATGTTTTACAATATGTTGTTGCTAAGTACAATACCAATATCAAAGGTGGTGAATAGGTGACTCAAATTAAATTAAAGTGTTGAACTTTCAACTTGAGGAATTATTGAATTGAGGATGGTTTACCTAGTTATAATCTTAATGATTGTTTTAGTGTTATTTATCGGGGATAGTAATAGTATTGCGAGATTGTGTTTTCTTAGAGAGAAGTTAACTAAGTCTAAATAGTATGAGTGGTGGCTACATTATAAATAGAGGTCGAACAAGAATATCATGTTAAAAATTGTTTTAAATGTGTTTTAGAACTTGGGATTTTGTATTGGACATCTGTGTGAGTAATTGTGCCCTTCGGGGATAGTATGATTTAATAAGGTCAATGAACAGTCTTTGGTGTGCATTAAAATTTGTGAGTAATTTAATTATCTACCACTGGTATGGGACGGTTGTAGATAATTAGATCACTCGAGTTATTTTGTTAACGTATCAAAATTTTAAAGATTTCTTAAAGATTTTGAGTGGTTTAGTTAATTAAAACTGGTATGGGACAGTTTTAAATAAATAAACCATTCGAGTCTCACTGGATCTCTTTTTATCTATCTTTTGGAATTTTGAAAGATGTTGTGAATTTCAGAAAGACTTGGTATCCTAAAGATGTAAATTGTGCAGAAGCTAGTAGAAAGGCAACCTAGTTTCCCTATAATGATTAACTGTATTCAAGTGTTGGTCCAAGAAATGATTTGATAAATGTGGGGTTATTATTGTGTCGGTCACAATAGACTCGGTTTTTGTTTTGGAGTTGGAACGGCTCCGTTGTGGGCGGCCAACCATTTGATTTGAATATTGATCTGCCTCTGGACCTGAAAATAAGTGGAACATTGAATTGTGTTATATAGTCGACCAGTGTCCCGTTTATAGAAATCATGATCTTATTAGCATGTTCATATTTATTATTTCATGGGCAGTTATTTAATGTTTATATCAGGAGATATTTATTGATAAAGTCCTCATATATGTTAGGAGATAGTTTGGTTGTATAAATCCCATAGTATTAGAGGGATTGGATAGACATCATTTGGAAGATCCTTTTGGAAGGTAGGAATACTATTAAGTTTAACTTTGTGAAAAATTGCGGAATCATTACTTATTGTTGAAATTATACTACGGGCATGTACAATGGATGTTAGTAGTCGATAGGTCGTATGGTTACCAATGGTTGGGTGCGTATAAATAGCAGTTATCATTCTAGCGTTGAGATAAAACCGTATAAGGCGTTGTTCGGGAAGAAAATATCGATCTCTAATTTGTTGGGGTGAGGTTAGTGAAACAAGGCCTACGGTAAATTGGCGCCAAAGTTGTATCCATGTGGAGTCTTAGAAAAGGTTGGTGATGTGACTCATAGACGGGCTTTGAGCGGCTTATAGAGTATTTGGGGTTTTAAATGTAATACTGTAATGTATCTGGTTATATGGGTTGTAATACTTTCATTTATTTATATAGTTATTGAGGTCGTGAAAATTCGGGTTAGTAATGGGAAGGTATTCTTGGAAAATTAAGATGTAATATCGTGCCATTAATGGAATTAGAATCTTGAGGAAGAATCACAACATCGAAGAGACTAATTGAGAATTGAAGTCTAAGGTATACTTGTAACCGAGGTGAGTTGATTAGTAGGTAAGTGATAGTCAAATTCGGGACGAATTTTCTTTAAGGGGGAGTGAGTGTAACGATCCTAACCCTAGACACAATTTTAGTATAACATTATATACTTTAATATTAATATCAACCTTATGTGTTTACTTTATATCTTTAAATTCTTATATTAGGATAAAAGGATAAGGAAATAAATAAGGTTCTAGGAGAAAAATAATAATTAGAAATAAATAAAGTAATAGAATGGAGTGGTAATAAAATGGACAAATAAAATGTTGTTGGTTGGGAGAATTATTTTAATTTATGAAAGAATTGTTGTAGGGAATTTTTGAGTGGGGGACAAATTCCCCCAAAACCCTCCCTCATTGACCGCCCCCCCCCCTTTTATCCCTTTATCATTTTCCACACTTCACCTCCCCTCCTTCTTCATCTTCTACCTCTTCACTTTCTTCCTCATACTTTCCATGGAACCCATTAATGGAGCTTCATCTTCTCAAGCTCCTACCAAGCTCAAATCTTCACCATTTTTCAATTCGGGAGCACTTTTGGAATCGGGAGACCAAGAGGAGTTCATCAAGCTAAAGAAATCCTTGATCCATCTCCGATTTTTAAAGTGAGTTATTATGACCCTTCCCTTCTATGAATGCTCATGAATTAGCTAATGTTGTTCTTGTGATGATAATGGTTGTTTATGGCTTTAGACCACTTTTGGGACTTGAGAATGTGATAAATGACATGGAAGGATGTTATGGTTCTTAGAGGTTGATTTGATTGTAAGAAATGGGTGAAGTTAGTTAAAGGAATTAACTTGAAATGTATTAGTGAAGGGGTTGGAAATCTTGTGAGAATAATCTAGGTTTATGTTATTTGGGTTAACTAAATTAAGAAATTTATACTTGGAAAGTGATAGTGAAATGGATAGTGATTCAAAGGGTAAATGATATAAGATTTAATCATTTTGGGTTACATGGCTTAGTAAGTGAGTTGTTATGATTCCCTTCCTCTACTTGTTCATAAGTTCCTTGAATGTTGTTCTTGTTCTTGAAATGATGATTCCTTGCTTGGAAACCCAAATGGGTGTTGAATGATTAGAAAATGAAATTGGTTGAAGTTAGGGTTTAAGGAATGATCATTTAAAGGGTTGGAAATGGGTGAAATGAATAGAGATGAATAATCTAGGATTACTTGGTTTTGAGTTTACAAGTTTGAATGGGACTTGGTAAGATGAAGGTGTTCTTGGGTATTCTTGATCAAGCCATGGTAGAGGGAAAGAAGAACTAGGTTAAAAAGGGTTAAAAATCTGCAAAAGAGGCTGGAGGAGGCTTGGGCGGTCGCCCATGGGGGCTTGGGCGGCCGCCCATCATGGCAGGAGGTTTAATTGCTTTGAAGTCCACTTGGGCGGTCGCCCAAGTGGTTAAGGGCGGTCGCCCAAGACCCCAGAATCCCTGATTTTAAATTTAAACCAGAAATTGTTTAGCAATCTTGTTTGATCCTTTATAGATTGTGACCCCTACCTAGTAAGTTGAACTTGAACCTTCATAGAGGCTATGTATTAGTGTACAATGACCTTGTAGGATGGATTGATGATACTTCCTTGCCTTACTTGAGTTCATATACATTGTTTATATTGTGCATAGTGTGTTAATTAAATGTTGTACTATGATATTGGTTGAACATGAGTATATTTTACCATGTGACTATATTGTTTATCCCCTTTGTGGATTATTTGGTATTGTTATATTGTATCCCGGCGTGGATTATGTGGTTATATGGATACCTTACTTGAATGTATACTCGTTAAGGGTATTATGCATAGAGTATTACTTAAATGTTGCATTATGGTATTGATTGGCATGAGTATACATTACCATGTTGTTATATTATTATCCCGTTTTGTGGATTTATTTCAAGTATCTATTATGTGCTTGAACGTGTTTATGTTCGGGTGGGTATGATGGAATTCAATCAATTATGGATTTGTTCTATAAGTGATTGAGGGTACATCATACCGGTGACCCTTCCCCACTCTGTGGCCACGGAGTGGGGCTGTGCTAACGACTGTATTGACCCAAAAGGCTTTACAGACCTGTTGCGATCGTTGTAAGGAGGGGCGATATTATTGTTGGATACTCTAATATAGGTATCCTTTCTTATATGGATCTCTGGGGCATGAGACCTATAAGAGGTGAATGTGCTGGAGGCAATTCACCAAAGAGTGGAGTTTTACTCCCACGTTGTACGACTTATTGTTCAGACGGGAAAGGTAAAATGAGGTAACGTAAGGTGTTTACCGCTTTCATAATGTGTTAAGTGTTACCATGCTACGTGCTGCACCTTGTATGACATCTTCTTTGCATTCATAATAGCTCATTGAGATTTATTCTCACCCTCTCCCTTCTTGTTTTAGATCCCGAGACAGGTGGACCGACCGAGTAAGGGCGGAAAGGAGTTAGAAGTGGTATTTTGGGAATTGTCGGGTTATGTTTAGATTGGGTAGAAAGTGTTGGTTAGCATAATTCTTTTAAGGATTGTATTCATAAACTTTAATTCCATATTATATTCGATACCTTTTGTAACTAAAACAGTTTATTATTTTCTTGGTTGGTCAACTTTTCCTTCAATGTGGAAGGAGTAGAATTATTTTGAAATGGTTGTGTTTATGTTTGGAAGTTAAATCAAAGTTTTTAAAGTATTAGGAGTTTTGGGTTAGTTTGAGGACGCTCCAGCTCGGGACACGTGTAGGTTCCGGGTCGGGGTCCTCACAATTACTTTTGAAGTATTACTTAGTATATAGGCTGGAAACCAAGAACTTCCCCACAGGCACTTCTTGGAAGTGTGGGATAACTTTGGATTACAATGCCACGTACTAGTAATTACACTTTTGTATTCTCTTATTTATTTTCTTGCCTTATAGAACAATAACCAACCTTGATATTGAAATAAATAGATGGAAGCGTTCATTGATCCCGGGCCTATCGATACATCTGTTCTGACCCGGCATGCGGAGCATAGGGCTAGGTATATTTGGTTCGGGTGGGAGGTTTCTAGTCCCCTCCTTTTTCGTCATGGTGCCGCCTTGCCAGGCGAATTAGCTCCTGTGATATTGTTGAGACTGGCAGAGTGCGGATTCAGTGGAGTACACTATATAGGGAGGATACAGTATGATTTTGCATTGCTGGAGGCTTTGATCGAGAGATGGCGTCCGGAGACCCATACGTTCCATCTCCCGGTTGGTGAGATGACGATCACCCTACAGGATATCGGCATGATTTGCGGGTTGCCGATTGATGGGGATGCTGTTACTGATGATGGGTTTCTAGTACATATAGACTGGCGGGCTGCCTGTCAGGAGTATTTAGGGCCGTCCCGGTGACGGAGATCTAGATGAGAGAGCAGCCTCAAGCTCCGGTGGATTACCGTACGTTTCCCACACTTTAGTGACCTCGATGATGATACTGCTCCAGAGATTGTGGATCAGTACGTACGGGCGTATATCTTGCTTGCCTTGGGTTCTACGATCATGCCTGATCGTACGAACAACAAGGTTAAGCTATGTTATCTCCCTCTGCTTAGTGATGTTTCTAGGGTCAGCCAGTACAGTTGGGGGAGTGCTGCGCTTGCTTTCCTGTATCGAGAGTTATGTAGTGCGACAGACCCTCGGACGAAACAGTGCGGAGGATTTCTCAACGTTCTACAGGTATTTTATTTCATTTTAATGTTCATTATGTTTTTAAGTTTTATTTCAAATTTGCGGCATTATTTATAGTATTTGATATACATTTATTTGATATAGATTTGGGCTTGGGAGCGGTTGAAATGTGTGAGGCCGCAGATCCGTTATCGACTCAGAGAGCCGAACTACTTCATCATGCCCCTCGGATGCAGGTATACATATATCATACGTTATTTTCTCGTCGTTAATGTTTTTATTTTTTTGAACAAAATCTAATAATTATTTTGTTTATGAAATTTCAGCTGGACCCAGGCATCGCTGGATCTGAGAGAGGTTACTGCACATAGCCTGCGAGGCTATCGGGATCAGCTGGCCCGGCTGAACGAGGCTCACGTGGTGTGGCAGCCTTATGAAGGGAGATACGCTCCGCCCTACTGCTCTCATGGTGAGGACATATGGTTGGCGAAGGTCCCTTTCATATGCTTTGAGAGGGTCGAGTGGCATCTGCCTGATCGCGTTATGAGGCAGTTTGGCCTGAGGCAGTTTGTCCCAGCACCGTTCGACACTAGCCTGGAGTTGCACCGTTCTGATCGGCGGGAAAGCAGTACGGTGAGATGGGGTGACCGCCATCGCCCACTTATTGCACTATGGGGACAGCGGCACGATCACTTGGTGTCCGGGGTGTTCGGCTTCCACGATATGACTTACACCGACCCATATATGGTATGGTATAGGGACATAACGTGTAGGTTTGTGCAGCACCTCTCTCACATAGAGGTGGATGGATACCAGTCGTCTGCCCCTGCTATAGAGTTTATGGTAAGTTTTTACATTTTTCAAGTTTCTATTTCAAGTTTTTTTTTTAGCAAAACATCAATTATTAACTTATGTCTCTCGTACTTATATATATTTTTGATATGAAAACAGGTGCAGACCCTTCAGCGCTTGCATGTCGACAATGAGGCGGAAGAGCATCCCAGACAAGCTTCAATGCGGGAGAGAATTACACACGGGTTCATGGGAGTTAGGGAGCTCCAACGCCTTCATGCTGCTGCACCTCCCCCACCGGTAGATCGCGTACAGGGGGTACCTCGGCAACGTCGGGTTAGACGTCGTGGACAGGCAGCACCACCACCCGAAATGGAGTTGCAAGATGAGCCAGAGCCCGAGCCCGAGCAAGAGCCTCAAGCGCAGACCCAGACCGAGGTGAATTATGAATGGCTGTCACAGTCACAGTCACAGTATGATTTTCAGAGTTGGAGCGGGGGTTTCGGGGGGACTGGGAGTGGGGGTGCCGGAGGGAGTGTGAGTGGCTGGGGGGTGGGAGTGGGGGTGCCGAAGGGAGTGGGAGTGGCTGGGGGGGTGGGAGTGGGGGTGGTTGGGGGGGTAGTTGGGGGGGTGGGAGTGTGGGTGGATGGGGGGTGGGATTGGGAGTGGCCAGGCAGACCCTTCCCCTGGACCATCCACTATGGGCTTCGGCCTTTATACGAGTGGAAGTGGGTTGAGGACTCCTATATCACAAGCAAGGCTCTGCCCCTTCTCCGATCCGTCTCCGATTACCCCTGCTCAACAGCAAGAAGAGATGCTCTGCCCCTTCTTCGATCCGTCTCAGATGACCCCTGCTCAACAGCACGAAGAGATGCTTAGAAGAGGGTCTCGGCTCCGGAATTCGACGAGACCCTTCACCCCGTTTGACTATGATTATAGGTAGGGAGTTCACTTTTTTTATTATTATTATTACGTAATGAAACTTTGTAATATTGTTTTAGTTTTTATTTTGATGTTTTTTATTTTTAATAACTAAAACTTTGTACTAAACATTTATGTAGATGTATATGTATATGTTATTTGGTTTAGTGTTATGTGGATGTAATGAAACTTTGTAACATTAGTTTAGTTTTTATTTTCAAATTTGCATTTTATTGGTTTTTGGATGTTTTATGATTGTTATGTTTACGATGGTTGTTTACAGCAAGTTTGATGGTTTGTAATTTAAGTAGGTTTTGGTTTGGTTGTTTGCAGTTGGAATTGCAAAGAATGACTGCTGGTGGGAGCTTCTGTCCATTTGAACTCGCTACATGGTGTAGCGATTTTCACTAAACTCGCTACACCGTGTAGCGAGTTTAGTGAAAATCGCTACACGGTCTAGCGATTTCAAAGGAACATTTACAATTCTTCCTTGTATTCCAAATAAGTTTTACGTAAAAGGGAGCGTCCGCTCCCAATGCTGGGGACCGTCCGCTCCCAAGCTGCCTGTAATGTAATATGTACCTTTTTTTTTTTGGAATTATGCCAAACATAAATTGAAACTTAAAACTTAACTGGAAAATTAACTTTTTTTTTCTTACTTGACTTTTCTAATAAATTTCATCAATTATAATTTTTAAATATTCATTAAAATAACTAAAGTCATTTTTAGAAATTGGAAAATTACATTCAACTCAAATATAAATTACATTGGACTTTTCAAGTTTAATGAAAACAACATAAAATAAAACTGCAACTGAAACTGAATCCAATTCAAGCCAAACATAAATTACATGAAAAACATTCTGCTACTCCCTAATGTTCGGGCATCTACGACGATTGTGCCCTTCCTGATGGCATGATGAACATATAGTCTTCCGTTTATCTGCTTGAAAGTCCAAAGAATTACGAAAGCGTCTTGATCTAGGTCGTCCGGACTTCGAAGAACGTCGAAGTAGGGGATTAGGGAAGAAACTGGGCACCAAACCATCCACGCCCCAATAGTCTTCATGCTCAATTGGTTCGAATGTCCCCTTCCATGTCTTGTAGTATTCCCCAACGGTGTAATATTGAGAAACGAAATCTCGACCATCAAGATTTTGTGCAGAACAACAAGCAAGAAGATGGGAACAAGGCATGCGCTAGGCAACCCATTTACCACATGTGCAGGTGCGCTCATTAAGTCGGACAATCTGTATATTTCCTCTGTGATCACCCTGACGTGCGGTTGTCACTTGATACACCTCCATTTCCTGATTGTTGAACCTCCTGACGTGATGTGTTGCCGCTTTTGTGGTGTTCTTCAAGTAGTGATAATTGACTTTCTGGCTGAATTGGTGTCGGGGATTGATGTTAGGGTTATCAGGATTACCTCCTAAGGCATTGATTGAAAATCCATGCCTTACTTGAAAGTACTCCACACAACGGTAGAAGGCAGTTTCAATAATTGCTGTGATTGGCATCCCACGAGCTCCCTTCATCACACCATTGAAAACCTCAGACATGTTGGTAGTCATGATGCCATACCTGTAACCACCATCGTGTGCCAATGTCCATTTTCTGGCATCCAAATGCTGAAACCATGCAATTGCCTCGGGCTTAATTCCACGGATACTCTCTAAGATAGATTTCAATTTTCTATCTTGAGTTGCTCTACCCGCTCTCCAAAACAGATACTTTAACCCTTCCCCTCTATACTTTTCCAAGAAATTTTCTCGCATATGTCTCAAGCAATATCGATGATGCACGTTTGGCCACCACGTATCTTCAGCTACAGTCTTCAGAATGCCCCAATGACGGTCAGATATCAAGCATACTTCACGACTGTTGATAATATGCTTGCAAACCAGGTATAAGAACCAACGCCAGTTCGGCCAGTCCTCCTTTTCAACAACGGCAAATGCAAGCGGAAGTATACTGTCTTGGGCGTCAACACCCATGGCAATCAGTATTACCCCTTTATATCTACCATGCATAAATGTTCCATCCACGTAAATGACCGTCCGACAATGAGAGAAAGCTTCAATGCAAGGCCCAAATGCCCAGAATACCTGTCGAAACATGGAGGCCTCACCGACAGGAGGAGGAGGTATAGAGTACTCAACAATTGTCCTCGGGTTGTATTTTTGAATGGCTGCTAGGACGCGGGGTAACCTCTTATAAGATTCCTCCCAATCTCCAAAAACCTCTGCAATGCCCTTCTGCTTTCCACACCATGCCTTCTTGTAAGTAATTACCTTGTTGAACCTACTAGAGATGTGTGCAATAATGACTCCAACCTTGACATCTGAATCGGCCTTAATAACACCAACGACTTCCCGACCGATAAACTTGTTGGGTTTTACGGGTCCATGCGCAGCGGAATTAAGCATTAAAAACATAAAACCCAAGAAGCCCTAGGATCCGTTCTATACAATTAATTTGAATACCTATGAGATAGAATTAAACCAACCTTGAAACGCTTTCCGGTCTTGAGCTATCGAACGATTTGATTATGTGATATCGAATCACAAACTTCGTTCTTCAACTTGCTTGAACTTTAGGCCTTGATCGATGAACGAGCGAAGACCCTCTTTTGGTATCCACACCTTTGAATGAATCCAAGAACAATTTCTTGTTGATTGCTAGATCTAAACCTTGAAGAATATTGAGAGAATTTGATTGTGAATTTTGCTTTAAAATTTCGGCTAGGCTTTTAGGTCTGACAGAACCCTTGTATTTATACTACAATAGTGTAAATACCTCTTCTAATCAAATTAGGAGAGACAGCCGTCAAAACGCGCGTATTGGCCTATTATGTCGCGCGGTATATCAAGCCATTGGCTTGATATGTCGCGTGACATAAGTAGCCGCTTCGAGCCTCTCAATCATTCTTCCTCCGGTTTAACCAATTCATTCTAGTTGTGTGTGACCTGAATAGGATTACATCATGTTGGCAATGAGTTCGATCATATCGAACCTCATAAGACATAAGCGGACTCTAGCAAGCCATTAGGTCTACCCAAATGATGTAACGTAAGAGTTCACGTTTCCAACGGTGTACTTCCATTTATCCCATTTGTCTCACGATGTTATATTGAACACAAGTCATGGTCCTTGTCAACTTGTTATTGTTCAATGCTTTCTCGATTCTTGAGTATAATGATAATTCCAATCATATTGGGGTACGGCCATACACTTTCATCATTATCACTCATCGAGGGGCCCAAGCATAACATCTCTCTTCCGAGGGACAAATTTCTTCTTGACTTATCATCCTTCCCATCATGAATCCGATCATGCCAATGATAGCCTTTATAGATATCGTGTTAAGATATCGTTTGACTAAAATCAAACATGACTTTCATCATATGTAAGGTTATGATAGTCTTAGGTCTAGGAAATAAATGAAGTAACCGTATGAGATTTAAGTATGACATTTGACCATGACATAAATCTCATGCGGGTCATGTCCAGTTACTTGTTCTCTAACAAGTACCCATAATTTCAATGTGCATCTCTTATGCATATAATCATCACATGATTATCCATTGACAATTATACTAATTTATTCTCTTAATAATTAGGGACAGAGATTATTATAAACAAATATACAAAACATATAATAATCAAATAATAAACATCTCATATAATAATAAATAATGTCAACACATAAGTCTATCAATCATAGGCCTAGGGCATAACACCAACAGTCTCCCACTTGCACTAGGCCCAATCTACCATGTATCGAATACCCATGGACCTAACATGACCATCATGTTTAGCTTGCGAGAGCCTTAGTTAGTGGGTCCGCCACGTTGTCATCGATGTCTACTCGCATATCTTAACGTCTTCCCTTTCACATATCTCACGGATAATGTGGAAACGTCGAAGTATGTGTTTGGATCTCTCGGTGTGATCTTGGTTCCTTTGCTTGTGCAATGGCACCATTGTTATCACAAGAAAGTTCAATAGGATCTCGATGCTTGGAACGACATCCAAATCACTAATGAACTTCTTGATCCAAACCGCTTCCTTAGCCGCATCGGATGCCGCTATGTACTCGCCTTCGGTTGTAGAATCGCCGACGGTACTTTGCTTGGAACTTTTCCAACTCACGTGCCTCCATTAAGCATAAACAAAAATCCAGATCGCGATTCGAAATCATCTTTGTCGGTTTGGAAGCTAGCATCCGTGTAGCCTTTGACTACAAGATCTTCTTCCATTCCTCCAAAGACCAAGAATGCATCCTTAGTTCTTCGTAAGTACTTAAGGATATTCTTGATCGCTATCCAGTGTGGTTTCACCGGGATCGTATTGGTACCTACTCGTCATGCTTAGAGCACACGAGACATCGGGTCTAGTACATAACATAGCATACATGATAGACCCAATTGCCGAAGCATATGGAATACCATTCATTCTCTTTCGCTCATCATTAGTCTTTGGACATTGATTCTTGCTAAGAGATATACCATGCAACATTGGCAAATTCCCTCTTTTAGAATTTTCCATTTGGAATCTTCTAAGGACTTTGTCAATGTAAGTACTTTGACTTAAACCAATCATCCTCTTGGATCTATCTCTATAGATCTTGATACCAAGGATATATGCGGCTTCGCCCATATCTTTCATTGAAAAACACTTTCCTAACCAAGACTTAACAGTCGTAGTGCGAAACGTCATTTCCAATGAGTAAGATATCGTCGACATACAACACTAAAAATAGTGCTACGCTCCCACTAATTTTCTTGTATACACAAGGTTCATCTTCGTTCTTGATAAAGCCAAATTCCTTGATTGCTTCATCAAAACGTAGATTCCAACTCCTCGAAGCTTGCTTCAATCCATAAATGGATTTTCGCAACTTACACACCTTGTTAGAATTTTACGGGTCGACAAAACCTTCGGGTTGTATCATGTATACATCCTCAAGTAACTTCCCATTAAGGAAAGCTTGTTTTGACATCCATTTGCCATATCTCATAGTCATAATATGCGGCTATGGCAAGTAAAATTCTAATAGACTTAAGCATAGCTACGGGCGAAAAGGTTTCATCATAGTCTATGCCATGAATCGCCTATATCCCTTAGCTACTAGCCTAGCCTTATAGGTGTGCACCTTCCCATCCATGTCGGTCTTCTTCTTGAAGACCCATTTGCACCCTATGGTTTTTACACCTTCGGGTGGATCAATCAAGTTCCAAACTTGATTATCGGCCATGGATTGTAATTCGGACTTCATGGCTTCTTGCCATTTTTCCGAATCCGGAGCGGACATCGCTTCTTGATAGCAAGTGGGTTCATCATTTTCGATTAACTCCACTTCATCACTTTCCGTAACGAGAAATCCATATCTCTCGGGTTCGGATCGTGATCTACCACTTCGGCGAGGAACTTGTGCATCTTGAACCGGTTCCACAACGGTTTGTGAACTTGGTTCGGTTTCTACCATTGGTTCAATGTTGTTTTCGGGTTCTCGAACTTCTTCGAGATCTATTTTACTCCCACTGGTTCCTTTGCGAAGAAACTCCTTTTCTAAGAAAGTACCATTTCGAGCAACAAACACTTTGTTCTCGTTTCGGTTGTAGAAATAGTATCCTTTGGTTTCCTTAGGATATCCCACAAAAACACATTTATCGGATTTAGGTGCTAGCTTGTCGAAGTTAACTTCTTGACATATGCATCACAACCCCAAATCTTCATGAAAGACAAACTAGGTTTTCTTCCATGCCACATCTCATATGGGGTCTTTTGAACCGATTTGGTAGGAACTCGTTTATAGTGAAAGCGGCGGTTTCTAGTGCATGTCCCCAAAAGGATAAAGGAAGCTCAACTTGACTCATCATAGAACGAACCATGTCCAACAAAGTTCTATTCCTCCTTTCGAGACACACCATTCCATTGTGGTGTTCGGGTGGAGAGAGTTCTCAAACGATTCCACAACTCTTAAGATGATTTGTCAAATTCTTGGCTCAAATATTCACCACCTCGATCGGATCGAAGTACCTTAATAGTTTTGCCAAGTTGATTTTGCACCTCATTTTGAAATATTCGAAATATCTCAAACGATTCACTCTTATGTTTCATTAGATAAACATATCCAAATCTACTATAATCATCGGTGAATGTTATGAAGTACCGAAATCCTCCCCTAGCATCGCTACCATAGGCCCACATACATCGGTATGTATGAGTCCTAATAAGTCGCCCGCCCTTTCACCGGTTTTGGTAAATGGGTCCTTGGTCATCTTGCCAAGTAAACAAGATTCGCATGTCTCATATGATTCATAATCATGTGAGTCCAAAAATCCATCTTTGTGGAGTTTAGAAATGCGTTTCTCGTTTATATGGCCAAGACGACAATGCCATAAGTAAGTGTGGTTTACATCATTGGGTTTAGATTTCTTGTTAATGTTATAGACATCATTATCGCGATTTTCAACATCAAGAATATAAAGGCCATTGAATGAAACAATGATACAATAATGCATATCACTCTTGTAAATAGAAAATTTCTTATCACATATAAGAAAATTAAAACCTTCATTATCCAAACATGAAATCGAAATAATATTCCTACTTAAAGCTGGAACGTAATAACAATTGTTCAAAACAAGTATTAGCCCACTAGGTAAAGTAACTTCATAAGTTCCTACGGCTAATGCAGCAACTCTTGCTCCATTCCCCACACGTAGGTCCACTTCACCTTCCTTAAGCATCCTTCTCGTTCTTAGACCTGCACATTTAAACAAATGTGAGTTCCACATCCGGTATCCAATACCCAAGAACTAGAAGTAGATAGGAATATATCTATAACAAAGATACACGAAGTTGAAGCAACTCCTTTGCTTCTTCTTCGGTGCTTCCTTGTATTTTGCGCAATTTCTCCTCCAATGTCCAATCTCATTGCAATGGGAAGCGTATCGCGTCCTCTTGGGACTTAGGCTTAGCCTCTTTAGGCTTGGAGGCCTCTTTGGGCTTGGCAACCTTTGCCTTAGGATTAGCAACCTTTGCTTTTCCTTTACCCTTGAACCCTTTCCCCTTGTTAACCATTAGCACTTGATCGGTCTTCTTCTCGACAATCTTGGTTTCCGCAGTAGTCAACATTTGAACTAACTCGGAAAGGTTTCTATTCATTCCACCCATGTTATAGTGCATTATGAAATGACTAAAACTTTTAGGTAATGAATTCGATATTATGTCGGTAGCCAACTCTTGGCTTATTGGAAAACCGAGCCTTTCAAGATGCTCAATGTGGCCCTTTAACTTGAGAGCATGGGGACCAACGGCTTGTCCTTCACTCATCTTGCATGAGGTCAAGGATGCAACCGTGTTGTACCTTTCTTGCCTAGCTTGAATTTGGAACATTTCCATCGCCCGATTGTTTAAGTCGATTGTCCCCAGTGCTCAAGATTCTTACGAAGACTCTTGCACATGGCGGAGAGCATAAGGCAACTAACATCTCGTAGAGTCACGCTTGTGCTTCGGATATTGTTCCCTTATTGCCCTAGCGGCATTGGCGGCAAGAGTTCGGGTGGAATAGGTTCAGGTGAACGTACGGTTTCTCCTCTTGTTTGAGAACAATTCTCAAACTACGGATCCAATTCATATAGTTTGTACCATTCTCTTCCAACTTTTCCTTCTCAAGGACGGATCGCAGTGAAAAGTGATTATTGTTTGATGCCATTTATTCTACAAAAAGATATACATAAAATATGAACACATATAAGTAAACATATCATATGAGAAGTATAGTGCATTTAAATAAATGCTCCCACTAAATTATACACCTTCAAATGCAAATAAGCATAATATACATTTAATGGGCTAAGATCCAACTTTAATTCAATTTCAAGTTTGCTATGGCAAACCGCTCAAAATTAAATTAATTAGGTAGAAAACATCAATCATATCACATATATGACTCTTAGATCTTTTATGAGATCAATTCAAGACATCATATGTCTAGGCATATTTTAATCTCATCTTATGCCTTGGGTCCAAAACCATTTTGATAACCCAATTAAGTTCATTCACTTTAAAACGTATAGGAACCACCATTTCCTCATCTTGCTCGCATTCGAATAGAATCAAAGCACCTTGCTATGGCAAGCCCACCCAAAACTATCCGAATGGTCTCAAGTGTTTTTAATCATGAATTGGCATAAAGAACTTAAAAGTTAAATGAAGGTTCTTTAAAGGTAGATTATAAGCATATCGAAAAGATAGTCAAAATCATGCACCGTAAGTTCCCAGGAAGATAGGTGAGCCGCAAGGACTTCTTAAGTACCAACTCTTCCTTAGACGTAACTCTCCTAGACATGCATAATTAGAAATCAACTCTGATTAGGCAACATAATCCTTACCTTTTATAAACAATCAGCTTCCTTTTAAATTTCGCGTATTTATGACTTGTTTCCATAAACAATCATAAGATCCAAAATTTACAATGTCTAAATCTAAACATATTAGGAAACTAAATATCATGTTTCAACTAAACATCTAATTTAATAATTCTTAACAATTAAGAACAAATAATTCATGCATCGCAACAATTAATAAAACACATCTAAATTAATTAAGCATGCATAAACAATGAATCAATCTAGCATGGACTTATAAACTTAATTTTATAACATCCGTATTTCCATATACATTGCAATAATTATTAAAATCAGATTTTAATCAATTAATCATGTATATCAATGAATCAATCTATCGCGGACTTATAAACTCAATTTTATAACATCCAGATTTTCATATCAACATATCGATTGTAAACACAATCATAGAATAGCGTAAAATTTGAACAAACAGATTCTCGCTCAGTTTGGCTTGTTATGTCGCGTGACAACATCGCCCGAGGCTTAATATGTCGCGCGACGTAACAGCCGTTAACTCGAATTCCACATGGCTCGATATGTCGCACGACATAGGCAGCTGTGTTACAGTGATTTCCAGATTCGAACCAATACAGACATGCCCAATTAAATCACATAAAACAGCCTTTTTACAGATTTAATTCAGCATAAATTGAAAACAATTTTCACATTGTTTCACATAAACAATTAAAATTCTATCACATACAAAACATGCAATAAGCATATAAACAATTTATATCTTAAACCTAGCATGTTAATTCAAACTTAATCATACGAACGGGGCTTTGATACCACTGTTGGGTTTTACGGGTCCATGCGCAGCGGAATTAAGCATTAAAAACATAAAACCCAAGAAGCCCTAGGATCCGTTCTATACAATTAATTTGAATACCTATGAGATAGAATTAAACCAACCTTGAAACGCTTTCCGGTCTTGAGCTATCGAACGATTTGATTATGTGATATCGAATCAAGAACTTCGTTCTTCAACTTGCTTGAACTTTAGGCCTTGATCGATGAACGAGCGAAGACCCTCTTTTGGTATCCACACCTTTGAATGAATCCAAGAACAATTTCTTGTTGATTGCTAGATCTAAACCTTGAAGAATATTGAGAGAATTTGATTGTGAATTTTGCTTTAAAATTTCGGCTAGACTTTTAGGTCTCGACGTAACCCTTGTATTTATACTACAATAGTGTAAATACCTCTTCTAATCAAATTAGGAGAGACAGTCCGTCAAAAACGCGTATTGGCCTATTATGTCGCGCGGTATATCAAGCCATTGGCTTGATATGTCGCGTGACATAAGTAGCCGATTTACGAGCCTCTCAATCATTCTTCCTCCTAGCTTTAACCAATTCATTCTATTTGTGTGTGACCCAATAGGATTACATCATGTTGGCAATGAGTTCGATCATATCGAACCTCATAAGACATAAGCGGACTCTAGCAAGCCATTAGGTCTACCCAAATGATGTAACGTAAGAGTTCACGTTTTCAACGGTGTACTTCCATTTATCCCATTTGTCTCACGATGTTATATTGAACACAAGTCATGGTCCTTGTCAACTTGTTATTGTTCAATGCTTTCTCGATTCTTGAGTATAATGATAATTCCAATCATATTGGGGTACGGCCATACACTTTCATCATTATCACTCATCGAGGGGCCCAAGCATAACATCTCTCTTCCGAGGGACAAATTTCTTCTTGACTTATCATCCTTCCCATCATGAATCCGATCATGCCAATGATAGCCTTTATAGATATCGTGTTAAGATATCGTTTGACTAAAATCAAACATGACTTTCATCATATGTAAGGTTATGATAGTCTTAAGTCTAGGAAATAAATGAAGTAACCGTATGAGATTTAAGTATGACATTTGACCATGACATAAATCTCATGCGGGTCATGTCCAGTCACTTGTTCTCTAACAAGTACCCATAATTTCAATGTGCATCTCTTATGCATATAATCATCACATGATTATCCATTGACAATTATACTAATTTATTCTCTTAATAATTAGGGACAGAGATTATTATAAACAAATATACAAAACATATAATAATCAAATAATAAACATCTCATATAATAATAAATAATGTCAACACATAAGTCTATCAATCATAGGCCTAGGGCATAACACCAACAAAACTTGGCATCTAGATTGGGGTGATCTTGACTTGCTCCAGAATATAAGCAGCAGTGAGGAGCCTTATACTTGGTCACTTCCCAATAGCCAAACTTCTTCCTACTCACACGAACATAAAAATTACATGGATAATTTTTCAACAGACACTCAATTACCTGAGAGCACCCCAACCCGGGACCTAACACGTGTCCCGAGCTAAGGGAGCTCAAACTACGAAAATCCATCTAAATTTTTAAATATTTATTTGCCTTTAAAAGAAAACCACTTTTCAAACTTCCAAATAAAAATCAATTGATAATATCCCTACTTAAAGGAAATCCAACTACAACTTTAATAAACCGAAATCTAACCAATTACATTGGAAACCTTAATTAACCTTGTTTAACAAAAGAGTTTTCCATACAATTTACAAAAGAAGAATACTTAATAAATACTCCTAACAACCGACTCCTATACTTAACTTGTCAAGCCCCAAAAGCAAAAGTCCACAATGAAATCCCCGGCCTCACGGGTTCGGGTCACCTGTCCCTGAATCTAAAACAGTAAAGGGAGAGGGGTGAGAATAAATCTCAATGAGCTATTATGATATGCAAAGAAGATGCCAAACAAAGTGCAACACATAGCATGGTAGCACATAACACATTATGAAAGCGGTAAACACCTTTCGTTACCTCATTTTACCTTTCCCGCCTCGAACAATAAGTCGTACAACGTGGGAGTAAAACTCCACTCTTTGGTGAATTGCCTCCAAAGACATTCACCTCTTATAGGACTCATACCCCGTAGATCCATATAAGAAAGGATACCTATATTAGAGTATCCAACAATAATATCGTCCCTCCTTACAACGATCGCAACAGTCTGTAAAGCTTTTTGGGTCAATACGATCGTTAGCATGGCCTCACTCCGTGGCCACAGAGTGGGGAAGGGTCACCGTATGACGAACCTTCAATCACTTATTGAACAAATCAATAATTGATTGAAATCCATCATACCCACCCGAACATAAACACGCCAAGCACATAATAGATACTTGAGATAATCCACAAAACGGGATAACAATATAATAACATGGTAATGTATACTCATGCTAAATGTAACCATATTACAACAATTCATGTAATACACAATGCATAATATCATCAATGCATATGAACTCAATTAAGGTAACAATATAACCACATAATCCACACCGGGATACAATACAATCATGTACCAATTAATCCACACCGGGATACAACACAACAACTTGCCAAATAATCCATACTTAGGATATTAAGGTAACCATATAATCAATAATTCCACAACTTGGAATAACAATGCCACAAGGTGATACATACCCATTACCAATTAGTTCAATAGTGAAACCTATGGCTTCTATATCATTGCAACTATTCACTAAAGATAAGGAGTGAGGCTACTATATATCATAAACCACTCTTACATAGTCATTATACAACCTCGAATAACCTTAATTAAAGTTCAAGTTCTATTTCCCAAATTGGGACTATTTTGGTGAAGTCACAAATCAAACCTATCAACCATTTTCGGGGCAATATTTAAAC
Source organism: Adenophora triphylla var. japonica (assembly GCA_022495995.1). Classification (NCBI taxonomy): domain Eukaryota; kingdom Viridiplantae; phylum Streptophyta; class Magnoliopsida; order Asterales; family Campanulaceae; genus Adenophora; species Adenophora triphylla. Next base: position 38,578 of record JAFEMH010006138.1, on the reverse strand, counting down.
TACTTCCACAATTCCATTTTGATCACTTAAGATGTCATTGTGTAGCCAAAGTATTCTACTTTAATCTAGGTTAAAGAGATTTCATTTTGGTTCTAGTTCGATTAGGTTTAAACAGCTCCAAAGTTGACCCAATGTCACCGTGCCGTGGGCACGACTCGTGCCCTGTGGCACGACTCGTGCCCCTTTCGACCTTACTCGAGATTCATGCGTCCCCACTAGGCACGACTTCCCTTTAATCCATGTCACGACTGCCCCCATCCAAGGCACGACTCGTGCCACGAGGCACGACTCGTGCCCCGAACCCGTAATCTGTAATGTACTAAAATTCCTTCAGCAACCTAAATCAAATTGTTCCAAATTAAATTTCCTTTATTTTGTGAACTTAGAAAGGCTTACTAAACTTCCTACTTTTCATATTAAATCATTTAAACCCCAAGATAACATAAACCTAAGTCATTTACAACTTGATTTTCCACCCAATTTATTACTACATCTCAAGTTAACTCTTTCTAATCTAATCTCCACCCATTTTCTTATACTCTTTAACACTTCCATGAACAATAACATTTTTCTATAACATTAACCCATTTTTCTTGTACTCTTAAGCACTTCTCATGAACAACAACAACATCCCATAACATTATCTAATTCCTCAACTCCAAGAATGTGTCCTAACATTTCAAACAACATTTATAATAACATCAATAATATCAAATATTCCATGAACATTTATTTGAAGGGAAGTCATAATAACTCACCTTAGGGTTTCAATATGGAAGGTTGATATTTCTCACTTGATGGACTCTCCTAGATGATCCATCTTCAAAACTACCCTTGGACTTGAAAATGGTGGAAGAATAGCTTGGCTTCAAAGCTTGGGTTGAGAGCTTCCACTAGGGTTCTCCCATGGAGAATGATAAGAAAGAAAGATGAAGAAGAGTGAGGGAGGAGGTAAGAGGGAGTAGGGGAAAAGTGAGGAGAATGATTGAGGGGGCGGATGGAGGGAGTATGGGGAGAGGAGAGGGGACACTTGGGGAAATTGGAATGAAGAGGGAATTGGCCCCCCTCTTTTAAAGGCTTCCAACAATTAAATTAACCTTTACCCAAATAATTCATCCTACTCAATTAACCTCCTTGCACTATTTATCTTATTTCCATTTTTATTATTTCTTCAAGGTCCTTAATTAATGTCTAATAAATTCATAAAAGATTCTAAATTTATTTCTCACCCAAGTTATCTTAAATTAAGAATTTAAAGACATAATTGAACACATAAAATAAATATAAATATTAAAAGCATTTAATATAATATTAAAAATTGATGCCTAGGGTTGGGGTCGTTACACTCACTCCCCCTTAAAGAGAATTCGCCCGAATTCGATTGTCACTTACCCTAAGGTTCAAACTAGCAAAGGTTACCTTTCACAAATTCTAACTTAATATTCCCAATTAGATTTCTCATCAATGCTAAGACTCTTTCCAAGATTTTAATTTCATTAATAATGCGATATTACAACTTAATATTCCGAGAATACCATACAGTCATCACTAACCCGAACTTTCACGACCTCAAAGAAAATATAGATAAATAAAATACTACAACTTATGTCACCCAATACCTTACGATATTACATTTAAAACTTCCAACGCTCAATAAGCTACTCTAAGTCGGTCTATAAGTCAAATCACCAACCTTTTCTAAAACTTCAATGAATTAACAAACTTTGGCGCTAAATTACCTTAGGCCTAGCTTCACTAACCTCATCCCGACAAATTGGAGATCGATAATATCTCCCTGAACCACGCCTCATACGATTTTATCTCAAAGCTAGAATGATACCTGCTATTTACGCAAACTCGCTAAGGTTAATTAAACTTCTCAAGTTGAAGGGAAATCTGTCACACAAACATAACCTATTCTTCCAGAATTTGGGTAGTCTTCAAATCTCTTCCTTTCGACTAACTAAATCTTTCAACTCTTAGGGTCGGTAACTAACCCCGGAAGGGAGCTTCAAAAGATAAGATTCCACTTAAACCACACAAACAATTGTAACCACTCTCGATAAATGATAAGAAAATCCCGCTTTACCTAAGTTAGCTTCCCCGGAACATACGCTATCACCTTCCCATTTTGTATAACACAACACCATGATCTTCCGGTAATACATACTTAAAACTTCACAAGATCCTCACATCCACTAGGTAAGGTAAGGATCGGGTTCAAAGCTAACCTATTCTCCATTACTAACCATATGATTCATCCTTATTACATCCTACACCGTTTATACGTCCTTTAGAGTCAACTAAAGCAACGACTCCACAATTCTTAAGAATTCCTTAAATTTCTTAGGTAACACTGGCCAACTTAAAGATCACTGACTTAATCCTCACAAGATCCATGGTAACATCCACGTTTAAGACTATAGAACCCAAAATTTTGAAAACTTCTCGAGCCAACTCACACTAGCTAAACTTTGCCTACAAGTACTTCTCACCAAGGATTATTAACCCTATCCTCCAATGATTTTCATGATCCTCTCGGAACTTTAATTAACAAGAGACCCTCAATTCTAATTACCATAAAGCCATCAAAATAAGGCTTAAAAATTCTGCTTATCATACTTAGAATAAACACATACGATACCTTGATGAAAATACAATTACCATCTACTCACAACTAGCACGAAAATTTTCCGGAAAGACTTCTTATGCAAGTCTAACACCAACCAAATACCTTTTACACTTTTTAACCAACATTTTTCTGGCTTACGCGCATATATAACAAGAATACCATATAAAGGTTTATCTATATCAAATACCAATATAATCAAATTGGGTATAGAAAAGAAGACTCCTTTCTTATGATAGTCTACCAATGCATAACAACTACTTAACCCTCCAGGTCAAGTATATCTCCTTTTTACAAATTGGTAATCATACCAAATCAACTGGCAATACATACTCAGTCATGACCACATCACTATCGTGGTAAATCAAGGGAGGTTCGAGGTATCCTCTCATAAGAGCAGAATCCTCTAACAATAAAACAACATCTCAAACAATATATGTCACATATAAGCAAAATGTGATGTCAAGCATAAATGATATGCAACATGATCCATAAAATATGACCCCTAATTCTGAGACAGGGAATATACCTTTAGTAACCTCTGAGGAAACTATCTCTCTTAGGTTCGAAACATGTACTCGACCATAGACCTTCTCTTTCGGTTCTCCTTCGCTATCTCTTTTGGTACCACCTCTTTGACGTCCACCCGGCTGACCGCTGCTTGAAACTCGTCCCTGAAGAAACTTTGGACAATTCCTCCTAAAGTGTCCCATTTCTCCACACTTAATACACTTACCTTGTTTACTCCAACAATGATCTTCGGTATGCCCAATCTTCTTGCAAAATTTACAATTCATCCCATACTGTTTGGATTTTGGCCTAGATGAAGAAGCTACAACAAACTCTCCTCTCACACTTCCTGAAGTTAAGGTCCTTGGCTGTCCTCTAATGATTTTGGATCCTTGTCCTATACACTTTGGCTTGTTTCCAATCTTACTTCCGGATCTTCCACTATTTTCCTCAATGTCCTTCTCGACCTTATATGCCCTATCTATGACTGTCTGATAATCAATGAAACTATCAATCCATAATTTCTTCCTAAACTCACTCCTCAAACCTCGTTACAAACTTGAACCCTTTTCACTTCATGCGATACCAAATGAGGGCAACACTTAGCTAATTCCTCAAACCGGACTGAATACTGATCTACCGTCATGTTCCCTTGTTTTAGTCCTAAGAATTCAATCTCCTTCTTATCCCTTGTAACCATTGAAATGAAGTAGTCCTCAAACTGTTGAGTGAAATTATCCCAAGTCTGGGGCGTATGATCCCGCTCCCAACTTCCCTTCAAATCCGCCACCACCGATCGGCTAAACCTTCAAGTTTGAATACGGCATACCTAACTTTCTCTTCGTTGCGACTTTCCATAACCTCAAAGATTTTGTTCATTCTTTCTAACCAGTTTTCTGCCTTTAGCGGACCCGGATATCCATTAAAACGCGGCGGATTCATCTTCACAAACCTTTCCCATCCATCACTTTGACATTCCTCAGGTTGATTCGGAACTGATCCTCTAGTCTCCCTATCCTGTACAAACTTTCTGAATAATTTCATCATCTCTTCATTTTGAATTCCACCTATACCCATATCTTCTTCAATTTCTAGAACCTTCCGCTGATCATCCTTGCTTCCGGCCATTAGAACGAACTCCTGCATTAAACACTCGGCGTCAATTTTCACACATTCCTCTTAGTTTAGACATCTACCCTCGACCTCTAAACTAAGCTCGATATTAACCGAGAGCACCCCAACCCGGGACCTAACACGTGTCCCGAGCTAAGGGAGCTCAAACTACGAAAATCCATCTAAATTTTTAAACATTTATTTGCCTTTAAAAGAAAACCACTTTTCAAACTTCCAAATAAAAATCAATTGATAATATCCCTACTTAAAGGAAATCCAAATACAACTTTAATAAACCGAAATCTAACCAATTACATTGGAAACCTTAATTAACCTTGTTTAACAAAAGAGTTTTCCATACAATTTACAAAAGAAGAATACTTAATAAATACTCCTAACAACCGACTCCTATACTTAACTTGTCAAGCCCCAAAAGCAAAAGTCCACAATGAAATCCCCGGCCTCACGGGTTCGGGTCACCTGTCTCGGAATCTAAAACAGTAAAGGGAGAGGGGTGAGAATAAATCTCAATGAGCTATTATGATATGCAGCAAGATGCCAAACAAAGTGCAACACATAGCATGGTAGCACATAACACATTATGAAAGCGGTAAACACCTTTCGTTACCTCATTTTACCTTTCCCGTCTGAACAATAAGTCGTACAACGTGGGAGTAAAACTCCACTCTTTGGTGAATTGCCTCCAAAGACATTCACCTCTTATAGGACTCATACCCCGTAGATCCATATAAGAAAGGATACCTATATTAGAGTATCCAACAATAATATCGTCCCTCCTTACAACGATCGCAACAGTGCGTAAAGCTTTTTGGGTCAATACGATCGTTAAGCGCGGCCCGCTCAGTGACGCGAGTGGGGAAGGGTCACCGGTATGACGAACCTTCAATCACTTATTGAACAAATCAATAATTGATTGAAATCCATCATACCCACCCGAACATAAACACGCTCAAGCACATAATAGATACTTGAGATAATCCACAAAACGGGATAACAATATAATAACATGGTAATGTATACTCATGCTAAACAGAACCATATTACAACAATTCATGTAATACACAATGCATAATATCATCAATGCATATGAACTCAATTAAGGTAACAATATAACCACATAATCCACACCGGGATACAATACAATCATGTACCAATTAATCCACACCGGGGATACAACACAACAACTTGCCAAATAATCCATACTTAGGATATTAAGGTAACCATATAATCAATAATTCCACAACTTGGAATAACAATGCCACAAGGTGATACATACCCATTACCAATTAGTTCAATAGTGAAACCTATGGCTTCTATATCATTGCAACTATTCACTAAAGATAAGGAGTGAGGCTACTATATATCATAAACCACTCTTACATAGTCATTATACAACCTCGAATAACCTTAATTAAAGTTCAAGTTCTATTTCCCAAATTGGGACTATTTTGGTGAAGTCACAAATCAAACCTATCAACCATTTTCGGGGCAATATTTAAACTACTTCCACAATTCCATTTTGATCACTTAAGATGTCATTGTGTAGCCAAAGTATTCTACTTTAATCTAGGTTAAAGAGATTTCATTTTGGTTCTAGTTCGATTAGGTTTAAACAGCTCCAAAGTTGACCCAATGTCACCAGGCCAGGGCACGACTCGTGCCCCAGGGCACGACTCGTGCCCCTTTGACCTTCCTCAGATTCATGCGTCCCCACTAGGCACGACTTCCCTTTAATCCATGTCACGACTCGTCCCCATCCAAGGCACGACTCGTGCCACAGGGCACGACTCGTGCCCTGAACCCGAGTTCGAAACGTACTAAAATTCCTTCAAAGAACCTAAATCAAATTGTTCCAAATTAAATTTCCTTTATTTTGTGAACTTAGAAAGGCTTACTAAACTTCCTACTTTTCATATTAAATCATTTAAACCCCAAGATAACATAAACCTAAGTCATTTACAACTTGATTTTCCACCCAATTTATTACTACATCTCAAGTTAACTCTTTCTAATCTAATCTCCACCCATTTTCTTATACTCTTTAACACTTCCATGAATAATAACATTTTTCTATAACATTAACCCATTTTTCTTGTACTCTTAAGCACTTCTCATGAACAACAACAACATCCCATAACATTATCTAATTCCTCAACTCCAAGAATGTGTCCTAACATTTCAAACAACATTTATAATAACATCAATAATATCAAATATTCCATGAACATTTATTTGAAGGGAAGTCATAATAACTCACCTTAGGGTTTCAATATGGAAGGTTGATCTTTCTCACTTGATGGACTCTCCTAGATGATCCATCTTCAAAACTACCCTTGGACTTGAAAATGGTGGAAGAATAGCTTGGCTTCAAAGCTTGGGTTGAGAGCTTCCACTAGGGTTCTCCCATGGAGAATGATAAGAAAGAAAGATGAAGAAGAGTGAGGGAGGAGGTAAGAGGGAGTAGGGGAAAAGTGAGGAGAATGATTGAGGGGGGGGGCGGATGGAGGGAGTATGGGGGAGAGGAGAGGGGACACTTGGGAAATTGGAATGAAGAGGGAATTGGCCCCCTCTTCTAAAGGCTTCCAACAATTAAATTAACCTTTACCCAAATAATTCATCCTACTCAATTAACCTCCTTGCACTATTTATCTTATTTCCATTTTTATTATTTCTTCAAGGTCCTTAATTAATGTCTAATAAATTCATAAAAGATTCTAAATTTATTTCTCACCCAAGTTATCTTAAATTAAGAATTTAAAGACATAATTGAACACATAAAATAAATATAAATATTAAAAGCATTTAATATAATATTAAAAATTGATGCCTAGGGTTGGGGTCGTTACACTCACTCCCCCTTAAAGAGAATTCGCCCGAATTCGATTGTCACTTACCCTAAGGTTCAAACTAGCAAAGGTTACCTTTCACAAATTCTAACTTAATATTCCCAATTAGATTTCTCATCAATGCTAAGACTCTTTCCAAGATTTTAATTTCATTAATAATGCGATATTACAACTTAATATTCCGAGAATACCATACAGTCATCACTAACCCGAACTTTCACGACCTCAAAGAAAATATAGATAAATAAAATACTACAACTTATGTCACCCAATACCTTACGATATTACATTTAAAACTTCCAACGCTCAATAAGCTACTCTAAGTCGGTCTATAAGTCAAATCACCAACCTTTTCTAAAACTTCAATGAATTAACAAACTTTGGCGCTAAATTACCTTAGGCCTAGCTTCACTAACCTCATCCCGACAAATTGGAGATCGATAATATCTCCCTGAACCACGCCTCATACGATTTTATCTCAAAGCTAGAATGATACCTGCTATTTACGCAAACTCGCTAAGGTTAATTAAACTTCTCAAGTTGAAGGGAAATCTGTCACACAAACATAACCTATTCTTCCAGAATTTGGGTAGTCTTCAAATCTCTTCCTTTCGACTAACTAATTAGATTCGTTTCAAAATTTCTTATTTTTTTTTTTTTCCATTCGCGAAGGTATTTTGAACAATAAATATAGCTTAATTTATGTATCATAACGAATATCTAAAAATTGTTACTTGAAGTACATATAATGGTGTAACAATAACAACTTTTAAATTTTAATTTGGACAATTAAATCAGCTTCAAATTGTTTCTCAAAATAGCTTCGTAGTAACATCAAAAAAAAAAATTCGTTCGTGAAGGTATTTTGAGCAATAATTATAGGTTAATTTAGATATCATAATGAATATCTAAAAATTGTTACTTGAAGTACATATAATGGTGTAACAATAACAACTTTTAAATTTTAATTTGGACAATTAAATCAGCTTCAAATTGTTGCTCAAAATAGCTTCGTACTAACAAAATTTTTTTTTTTTACATGTGTTAAAATAATGACATGTGGCTGAATTTTTTTTTTAAATATTTGTTTTTCATGTTTTAAAACAAATGATGACATGTTGCTGAATAAAGTTTTTCTTTCAATTTTTTTTTTTTGGATGTGTTAAAAAAAATATGTCATGAATAATTGCAACAAAATCAAACACAAACTGTACAAAATAATTTAAAAAAATCTAAAATAACATCACAAAAAATAAAAATATTGTCAACTTAGTGGCCACATCCTGGCCACATAGGAAATATTACATTAAATCCAAAATATTCAGTGATCACATCCCGATCACATAGAAAAATATTACATAAATTCAGAACATATTAAATTCGACAGAAATTCAAATATTACATGTCCAATAACACAAATTAACAATCCTTGGGAAACACCTTAGAAACATTGGAAGTAACAATGTTAAGTATTTTTTTTGAGCGTGAGGGGGCCCAAACAACAGCCTAATAGATCAACAAAACAAAACATTTAGAACAAAATGTTAAGGAATATAATCTTAGGGAGTGTAATGTTAAGGAAAATATTTCATACCTGAGTAAGTATAAGAACAGCACCAACACCTATGTCACTTCCGCCCTCACTATCCCTCATCACTTTGTCAGCAATGTAAGCATCAATGGTATCAGTAGGATCCTTCAAAACCAAATGCACAGAGCCATGATCACTTGGTGTGAACTCCTTCACAACCACAACAACCTAATAGAACAAAAATATAATGATCAATTATTTGTAAATTTCAACCTTAACTATAATTAATATAAAATAATATACCTGTTCCACCCTCTCATATTTTTGGCAATTCTCCTTGATCATTCTCAACGAATAATAAGTACCCTCTGCAGTGAGATAGTCCATTGCAGAAAGCCAAGCGTTGCCCTGAAAATCGTCATCCCCCTCCGGCTCTTCAAGCTTTCTAAGTATGGCCTCTTGGGTTGACTTAGCGGGGGGTCCCTGAGAGACATGAGCTTTTCCGGTGCGATGCCGACGCATGGCGAACTGTGCGTCACTAGCGGGACCAGGTATGATATGAGGCGGTAGAGATTCTCTCTCTCGTTCGATTTGAGGCGGTGGAGATTCAAACTCTCGTTCGATTTGAGAGAGATTAGATAGACGATTGGAGGTTTGACCGGGATGTCCAGGAAGAGGTTGTCGTCCAAGATATCAGCGGGGTTTTGATGGATCCATTTTGATAGTTATAAATTTTGGATTGAGAAAGATGAATTAGATTTGAGAGAGATAGATGAGAGATGAACTAAGAAAGAAAGAAAGAAAGAAAGAAAAGGGAGAAATGGACTGAGAAAGGAAGAGAAGGGTTTGTTTTGTTGGGACTGACGGAGAGGGTTTTGTAGGGAATTTGAAATTACATAACTCGCTACACCGTGTAGCGAGTTTGACTTTGGTCAAAACTCGCTACACCGTGTAGCGAGTTTATGTTAATTAAATGTCCTAATTAATTTCCCACCGGTCAAACTTAATTAACATAAACTCGCTACACGGTGTAGCGAGTTTTGACCAACCCTAGTCAAACTCGCTACACGGTGTAGCGAGTTTCAGAAAAAGAGTCATTGTGGGCAATAGTTTGAACAGTGAGTCATTTAACTAAATAAAAAAGTAAAACGAGATTATTTGAGAAAAAATTCTTTGATTGTCCATAAATACTCCATCCGTCCCATGATAATACACACATTTTTGCTTGACACAAAAATTAAGATAAAAGGTGAAAAAGGTGATGTATTGTGAGTGTAGATGATTGGGTAGGAGAGATAAAGTGGAGTAAGTGTTGTAAGTAGAGACAAGTGGATCTCATTTCCATTTTGAGATATTAAAAATTATTGTAGAACGATTAAAATGTGTCTTTTTATGTATTATCATGAGACGGAGCAAGGAGGGAGTATAAAATAAGTGGAAGGCAGTATAAAATAAGTGGAAGGCAAAGAAGGGAATTAAATGTGCCATTTATCGTCACCTTTCCATTTTTATTTTCCAATTCATTTATTTTGTAACCTTTCCCATTTGAATCAAATCAATGTGAACGCCTCTTTCCCTTTTATTGATTTTTCTTTTCCATTTTTGTTTTCGTTTTCTTGGAAAAAAACAAGTTGACTTAAAAAACGACTTCTTGATTTTGCTTTCAGTTGCATTTACTCCATCATCATCCCCTCCTTCTTTAAGTTTCTAAATCTGCCTAATTAATTTCCTCCCTCTCCCCTGAGGCCCTGAACCACCCGCCACCACTTTCTCTCTCTCACCTACTGATTACACACACAGAAACCCATAATTTGAAGTTTGGCGGCTGTTCATCCAGAATCAACCCAAATCACCCTAATGGGCAACTGCTTAAGTTTTTCTTCTGCAAGAGTTGATGCTACCCTCAGCTCCTCCCATGCTCTTGGTATGTGAAGATATTTTATATTCAATTTAATGAAATAGAAAGGATTTTAGGTTTTTGTGTAAGATGGTTGTATGAGTCCATGAAGGTTCTTGAATTTATGTGCGTTTTGTTTTCTTATTGAAATGAAATATTTGTAGAAGTTCTGTTGATTTACTGCGCGATTGCTGGTAAAATGTTCTCATAATCTCTTGATATTTTATGTACTCCCTCCGTCCCACCAATTGCTTCACCCTTTTCCTCCGGCACGGGAATTATGGTAATGGGAGGGAAAAAAAAATGTTGTGAGTTTAATTTGAAAATAGGAGAGAGAATTAGTGGAGGGAATAGTGAATTTGAAAAGTGTTGTGAGTGTAATAGTGTTTTAGGAGAGAGAATGAGTGGAGAGAATAGTGAAGATTCTTTGCCAAAAAAGGAAAGGTGAAGCTTCTAACGGGACGCCCTTTTGGGTAATTAGTGAAGCTTTTATTGGGACGGAGGGAGTATATTTTTGATTGGCAGCAACCTGGTGTTTGCTCAGAGCCTCAGATTTTTTGGTCCAACAGTACAGTTTTGAGTTTTATAAAATCAATCATTTTTGGTGAGGGAGTCTTTTTTAATTTTCCTTTTTGGTTTACTGATTGTTAATTTTGATTGGAAGTCGTCAACTGAGCTCATGTATGACGGCTACTTTGGGTTGGATTTTGGTTGTGATTTTACATAATCTATGGTGTTCTCTGTTGATGAGCTAGTTGTTCATTAAAACAAGGGATCTACATATTGTCATTTTTAAGATACAAAGTACTTCTTCAGTTTTTTGAATGGTTTATTTTGTTCGTCCATATCATTGTGATTGCTTACAAGATCGCATTTTGGAAGGATTTATCTATGTTCATTTCCTTTCAGTTGTGGCCACACTGGCCACAGTTCTTTAATGACATTTTAGAGCGTCCGGTCTAAGATATTATTTCGGGTAATGACAAATAAAGGTCTAAACTTTGGGGATCGTTAGTAGAAAGGGGTCCGTTGTTATAAAACTCGCAGATCAAGGTTTAAAGATGACACATATTAGCAATTAAAGTTTTTTTTTTTGACTGAATCGTTATAAATCTCCGTTAAACCAGACCTTTATATGATAAGAATTAGTAACTTCAGACCCTTATTTGCTAAGAATTGGTATGTTCAGACCCTTATTTAACAGAGATTTATAATGGCTCGTCAAAAAGCCCTTAATTGTTAATAATTGTCATCTTTAGACCCTTATTTGTGAGTTTTGAAGCATCGGACCCCTTTCTACGAACGACCCCCAACGTTTAGACCCTTATTTGTCATTTACCCTAATATTATTTGACACAATAAATGCCTCTTAAACTATCACCACCTCAATGCAGATGGATCTGAAAGTACTAACACCAACTTTGTACAAGACTCATCATTCTCTTTGTTTTGGTCTTTAGTTTCAGTAGTTAAATGCTGTAATATGGTTTGTTTTTGTAGCTATTGCAATTCAAGTAACGTCTTTCTTTACACCTTTCTTCTTCCTTCATCAGGAGCCCCAAAATTTGGCAGCAAAACTAGTGGTTCTTCTGCTCCTTCCAGCTTGACCATTCCATCGTCTTACAGTCGAAGAAGCAGCATGGAGAGTCTTCCAACTCCAAGATCTGATGGAGAAATATTGCATTCCCCCACTGTGAAACCCTTTTCATTTAATGAGTTGAAGAATGCAACCAGAAATTTTCGGCCCGAAAGTCTTCTTGGTGAAGGAGGATTCGGCTATGTTTTCAAAGGATGGATTGACGAATTTACCCGGACTGCTGCAAAACCTGGATCTGGAATGGTCATTGCAGTTAAAAAGCTTAAGCCTGAGGGTTTCCAAGGGCACAAGGAGTGGCTGGTGTGTGTCTTCCCATTTTATTGTTTTTATGCTATAACTATACTCCCTCCGTTCCAGCTAAATTTACACTTTTGTGCTGAGCACGGGGATTAAGAAAAGAATGTAAGTGTTGTGAGTATGAAAATTGAGGCAAGAGAGAGAAGGTGGGGGTAGGATATAGTAAATGGAGAGTTGTTGTGAGTATGCAAGTGGGTCCCATTGAATAAAGAAGTATTAAAAAATTCCATTTTGGGAAAACGTAATTTTAGTTGGGACAACCAAAATGGCAAACGTGTAAATTTAGCTGGGATGGAGGGAGTATTTTGCTTTGTCTTCTCACTGATGACCTATTGTTTGCAGACAGAAGTCAATTATCTTGGTCAACTACATCATCCAAATCTGGTCAAACTTATTGGCTATTGCTCAGATGGTGATAACAGGCTCCTGGTGTATGAGTTTATGCCCAAAGGGAGCTTGGAGAATCATCTCTTCAGAAGTATGTTCCACACTTTCACCTGTTTTATGTTTTTTTGAAAGCTGCCATATGTTTTGTATTACAACTATAATTTGCTTCGCCTTCTCACTGATTTTTTGATAACTTATGTTCATAGGAGGGCCTCAACCACTTCCTTGGGCTACGAGGATCAAAGTGGCCATAGGTGCTGCAAGAGGCCTCTCATTCCTGCATGATGCCGAAGCCCAAGTTATCTATCGTGATTTCAAAGCTTCTAATATTCTTCTGGATGCGGTACTATGAGAAAATTTGCATTATAATTAAGCTTGCATTACAAATAATATATTTAAAGTTCATAATCTGATGACTAGTTTACTTCTGGGATGCAGGAATTCAACGCAAAACTATCTGATTTTGGTTTAGCCAAGGCGGGGCCTACTGGTGATAGGACTCATGTGTCAACTCGAGTGATGGGTACTCATGGCTATGCAGCACCCGAATATGTTGCCACAGGTCAGTCAATTTGAAATACATTCTTTATTCTCGGGATTATATGATACTCCCTCCGTCTCATTATGTTTGGCCACAAGACAAAATCACATAGTTTAAGAAACTTTAATAAATGTCTTTTTTTAATTTTTATATTTCCGGTTATACCCTTCCTTAATTATGGCATGAGAATCCATGCATGTCTAATTGATTAGTTAAATGTAAAACATAAATAAGGGTATAATAGGAAAATAAGATATAAATTTGCATTGGGTTTATAAGTGGCCAAACAAAATGAGACAAACAAAAATGGAAATGTGGTCAAACATAATGAGACGGAGTAATTTAATTTACTTGCTCATGAGATTCTAATTCATCAAAACTGGATAATTGACAGGTCGATTAACAGCGAAAAGTGATGTATATAGCTTTGGGGTTGTTTTGCTAGAACTTTTATCCGGTCGTCGTGCTGTTGACAAGGCAAAACTCGGTGTAGAACAGAATCTTGTTGACTGGGCAAGACCATACTTAGGTGACAAGCGAAAATTATTTCGAATTATGGACACCAAATTGGAGGGACAATACCCTCAGAAATCTGCCTACACTGCAGCTTCTTTGGCTGTGCAGTGCCTAAGTGCTAAGCCTAAACTTAGGCCTCGAATGTCGGTAATTTTAGCTTCGCTTGAAGAGCTCCAAGCCCCCAAAGGTGCATCAAAAATTCCCCAGCCAGAACCTCAGATCATAAACAGTCCAGTTAAAAAATCACCACTGAGACAACAGCGTGCACCTCTAGCATCTCCATTGGCATCTCGATGAGGCAGGGAAATATATATTACACTTGGGTATTTTATATTATTCCACTTTTGGTTCCTGATTTCGTTGTTTGCATATATGCTTTGTTTAATATCTTGCATAATGTTAGAACAAATGAAATGGTGTTCTTAAAGTTCATACGAGGCTAGCCTATAATCTATTGCATATTAACATATTGTATACAAATATTTGCATATTAATGACAAATGTGCTGCGGAAGTGAACTTTTTCCGATATAAGTAATATCTATCAATTGTCGATACTTGAAGTGAACATTTTTCCTTTTTTCAAGTTAGATATTATCGATCGTGGAAAATTATGATATTAGTAAAATGAATTTACATAACAAGTTGTCCTGGTCTTGTTGTCTCTAGGGTGTATTGAGAGTGATGGGATCGTTGGAAGTATGTGTTAGTCCTAAGGGAGCTCTGATTCCATCCTTTCATGTTTTGCTCTATTTGTTCTAGTTTATGAACTACTTCAGTCATTGTTGGACGGCATTTTGGCTCTATGCTAAGGCACTGCAGGACAATAACTGCGAACTCGCAAGCTTCTTCCATCTGCAAGTTCTTTCCAAGTCTTCTGTCAATGAGAAGATGCACGTTTGCTCTATCTTTTAGATACGGTAAAGCCCATAGCGCGAGATCCCTGGGCTTCCCATCTCGATAAATCTTGATTGCAGGCGATCCTGAGAGGATTTCGAGCAGTACTACTCCAAAGCTGTACACATCTGTTTTGAATGTCAAATGGCCTGTGTCCAAGAAAGTGGAATCAGCCAAGCAGAGAGCAGTAAGGAACTATGCAAAGATAATTTCTTTACTCCCTCCGTCCCAGAATGAATGTCCAATTAATTTTTTCAAATTTGTTCTTGATCAAGAGCAAATTTGAAAATATTTTGGACATTCATTTTGGGACAGAGGAATATTTATTATTTTTTATTTATTTCAGTTTTGAAATGGGCATTTCCTACTGCGCACCCCCAA
The DNA here is from genome assembly GCA_022495995.1 of Adenophora triphylla var. japonica. Lineage (NCBI taxonomy): Eukaryota > Viridiplantae > Streptophyta > Magnoliopsida > Asterales > Campanulaceae > Adenophora > Adenophora triphylla. The sequence continues at coordinate 23,416 of JAFEMH010006138.1, read as the reverse complement.
GTTTTGGATAAGTCTCTCTGCCCCCCGGAGGTTTGGTTTCATCTCACTTTTACCCCCTTTTGTCAACTTTATTTAAATGGATATGACCATTTTACCCCTAGAACTCCTTCAAAATATTAAATCAGTCACTTCAAAGATTTAAGGTTAAAATAGTCATTTTTTTTAAAAAAAATAAAGTTGAAAAAGGGGGTAAGTGAGACGAAACTAAACCTCATGGAGCAGTGAGAAAACCTCAGAGGGGTGGACAATGAAATTAACCCGTTTTTAAATTATGTCTTGCTTCATCATACCTGTACCAATGTACTCAGGAGCAAAATAACCTTTGGTGCCAAGTACTCTGGTGGAGACATGTGTTTCATCTCCTACAGGGCCGCTTTTAGCCAGTCCAAAGTCTGCAATCTTCGGATTAAAGTCCTGCAATGTAATACCTATTTAGGAAGAATGTCATTTTGGGATATGCAAATTTATTACATGGTGCTGCAAAAGAGGATGAAGGTCTAGAACTGACATTGTCAAGCAGAATATTCGCGGTCTTCATATCACGATGAATGATTGGCTTCTCCATTGTGTGAAGGTATTCCAAACCCTTTGCCAAACCGATTGCTATTTTGATTCGTCTTTTCCAATTTAGCTCTGTAGTTTTTTCTGCTTGTGCCAAATATGAAAACTTTTCACTATGGTTTCTGATATTTTGTTGTCATGGTAAATTCTTACCTGCAAGACGGGCTGCTAAGCTTCCCTTGGGCATGAACTCATACACTAATATTCTGTGTTTACCCTCAGAACAGTATCCTATGAGCTTCACCACGTGTGGATGATCAAGTTTGCTCAGAGTTTTCAGCTCATTCTGTACAACCAACATAGACCATCAGTTAGAGAGATAGAGGGGTGGGGTGGAGTTGGGGTTGGGTGGGGAGCTGGGAAGCAAGACCTTCCATTCATCTAAGCCTTGAGGTCCTTCTTTCTTGAGCCTCTTAATAGCAATTGGATTTCCAGAGCCCGGTTTTGAAGCTTCCTTGGTGCAGTAGTCAATCCATCCTTTATAAACATCACCAAAGCCTCCTTGGCCAAGTAAGTTTTTCTCACTAAATTTCTCTGTTGCATTTTTAAGAACTTTATAGCAGAAGCTGGTAAGTTTCTGGGGAAGAACCATCTCATCCTTCACATCCACCCTAAAGCGATTATAGATTTCTTGTCTATCGTCCTCTCTACGCTTCTCTGTATCCAGAATAATAAGATACAGTAAGAAAGAAACTAAAAGAAATTTAGTTCGAAGGAAAATCATACCAGTTGCACCAGTAGGAATAGGAGCTGTCTGGGGATGAAAATTCTCCATCTTCTTGAGTCCTTGCACATAAAAAAGATTGATTTTAGATAACACACACACAAACACACACATATAGACAGTGCGACAAGAGCTCCTGCTATGTATGGTGTTCAGGGAAGAGCCTAGACACACACACACACACACATATACTCCCTCCGTCCCAATTTAAACTTCAAAAAAAAAATTGGGCTCAAATATTAAGGGGAAGCTTTTGTTATAAAATATAAAAAATGGGATTGGGTGTTGTAAGTATAGAAAGTGGGTAGGAGAGAGAAAGAGGGGTAGGGAATAGTTCGTGGATAGTTGTTACGAATATGTCATGTGAGGCCCATTGAATAAAGAAGTATTAATATCTTTCAATTTTTTTAATTTTGAAGTTTAAAATGGGACATCCTTTTGGGTATTTTTTTGAAGTTTAAATTGGGACGGAGGGAGGATATATTTAGCATCAGATTACAGCAGATAACGACGAAGTATGACCAATGCAAACCTGCAGGGTGAGCATTGTCGAGAGATAGGTTGGCTTTTGTGTGCAAAAACTTGTCGAGACAATTTCCCATCACTGAACTCACGAAAATACGTATATTCCAAGAAGTTGTTGGAGAGAAAATGTGCTGTAGTTACTTAAAGCAGGAAGAGGAAGTAATGTTGGTAATCAGTGGTTATTTATAGAGTTCTGGCATGAACATTGTTACTTTGTTTTTGAGCTTAGGGTGGTGAATTTAACTAAGAAAAACCTTGTTTGTTGACGATACCTATGATTGTAATGTTGACTTATGCTTAATTTATGCCATGCGTTCCTTGGTTTGTTCAAGAACTTAGATACAAGGATCATAAAACATCCAATTAATGTTTTGTTGCCCACATCACCCTCAAGGCTCCAACTGTGTGGGGACAGCTGGAAAAATATACAGATTAACATGAAATCAGTATAAGGATTTGGTTTTTATTGTTTGTTGTTCCTTCTATTATCTTCTTAATGCCACATGAATGTAATTTATTACTTTCTCCGTCCCAAAATGAATGTTCATAATCTAAGTCGTAAAAAGACAGGTACAATTGCAGTATAATGATATGTACAATTGCATGTTCTTGTAGCCTGAACTCACGCATGTTCTTGCACCTTGACCAAGTGGGATTGGGACTGATATTTCTTGATTGGAACATATATTGATTTCATGATATTTTTATGAAGATGGATTTAGCTTGAACAACCCACATAAACTATTTTGGGTTACCCCTGAAATATTTTACCTGCCATAAAACCCCACAGACTATCTGACCCGTCATTGTAATGCAACCTAACAAGATTTTGCTAAGACTTTAACATTTTTGAAAAAATCAGTTAATTACATACTCCCTCCGTTTCTCGAAATAAATGTTACGGTTGACAAGTCAATAATCCATTAGCCCTATTAAAATTGAACTATCATTTTCTTAAAATGCCTTGTTAAGCATTGAGGTTATCCAATTTTATATAAAGAATAAATTATTTTCTCCGGCAAATGTGGGACAAATGTCTCTACACGCTCATGCTACGTGCTTTGTTCTTCATCAAGTTTGTCTCCTTAATTTGCAACATCAGCTGCACAAGTAAAACAGACATTATTCAATTGGTGTTAAAGGGAGTGACCCAATCGGTGTTAAAGGGAGTGACCCAATCGGTGTTATAGGCAAGGTTTGTCAATTCTCGATAATAGATAATGTCACGAACACGCCCCCTCATGTGTAGCCGGGCTTTGTAAAGGCTTACAACGTCAACTTATCAATCGGGTGACACAGAGCAATATCATGGACCGTTGGGCCAGCAAGTATTCAAATACTATCTTAAAGTCTGAGGTTACACTTTAAAATCAGTTGTCGGTAATAAGGAGAGGGATAATGTTTCTAACAAACCCATTCATTATGAATCAATATTTATTTTATGTGGACTTATGAGTGTTTTTTTTTTTTGATTTAACTGATTAAAAAGTAAAAAACAAATAATCTCATTGAACGGAATAAAAGTGACGAGTCAGGCTTAACAAATGAAGCCCAGCATTTCAGTCACCAATCTACTCCATTATTGAATGGGCTTGCCCAATTGCTACATTGACAATGACCCAGCATCGATCAGTCGACCTAGCTCATTGTCCGACCCCCTGTGGTCCCGACCTAGCTTTGTCCGAAATACGATCATATACTTATACAATTATCATCAAGTCAAAGCACAAAGTCAGGTCGCCCAACCTTGACCTACCAACACGTGCACCAATACACATCGTTATTTGTAACCATCTCCTACTTTCTCGGAGTCAGTTATTCCAACATTATCTCCGTGATTCTAGGGAGTCAACGTGATCCTACATCAACGCTATAAATACCCTACAACGTTCAACGTAAACGAGTAATGTCTTATTTGCTATTTGAGTATTCCTTTATTTAATTCAGTTAATAAGCACAAAACACGTTATCTCATCATCACGCCGGAGGGTCTTAGCCGGAGGCCAACCCGGCTAGTCGTGTGTTCGTGGTTTCAGGTCTATTAGCTAGAGATCAATCTAATTGCTGGACTGAGGCTGATCTGAACCATTTCCTGCATCATCACCTGATGCAACACAAACGAACTTGATGATAACCACTCTTCAAATCAATCTTGGAAAAGATCTTGGACCCACGAAGCATGTCCAACATATCATCCAAGCGAGGGATAGGAAAACGATACTTAACGGTGATTTTGTTGATGGCCCTACTATCAATACACATCCTCCATGTACCATCCTTCTTAGGAACAAGCAATGCCGGAACCGCGCAAGGACTCATACTCTCTTGAATATACCCCTTCCTCAACAAGTCCTCCACTTGCTCCTTCAAGATATCATGTTCCGCCGGGCTCATTCTATAATGAGCAAGGTTAGGCAAAGAAGCACCCGGAACCAAGTCAATATTATGTTGTATGTTGCGCAAAGGGGGTAAACCGATGGCTTTTATGAGCCAAAAATTGGAAGAGTCGAAGAGAAAGTGGACTACTTATGAGCTGGAATTTTACGCGGTGGTTCGAGCAATCAAGCATTGGGAAAAATATTTGCTGCATAGAGAGTTTGTTCTTCACACCGATCATGAAGCACTAAAGTATATGAATGGTAAGAACCCTCTTAATAGAATGCATGCTCGTTGGGTTGCGTATTTGCAGCAATTTACTTTTGTTATCAAGCACAAAAGTGGGCAACAAAATAAGGTTGCGGATGCATTGAGTAGACGAGCTACTTTGTTGGTCACTATGACTAATATTGTGGTGGGTTTCGAGTGTTTGAAAGACTTGTATGAGCATGATGATGATTTTGCGGAGGAATGGGCCAAGTGTCATGGTGGCAACATTGTGGGGCTTTTCTTGCTCCAAGAAAGGTATCTATTTTACAAGGATAAACTGTGCATTCTGTGTGGCTCGGTTCGTGAGAGTCTTATTATAGAAATTCATAAGAATGGACACTTTGGGCAAGATAAGACAATGGAGTTGGTTGCACGAAAGTATTATTGGTCTCACCTTCGTCGAGATGTTCATCGGGTTGTTCAGAAATGTATGGTTTGTCAAGTGAACAAGGGAACGTCACAAAACACGGGGTTGTATACTCCTTTGCTGATTCCAGAGGGTCCTTGGGTTGATATTTCTATGGATTTTGTGCTTGGTTTACCGAGGACTCAACGGTCGTGTGATTCGGTTTTTGTGGTGGTGGATCGTTTTTCTAAGATGGCTCACTTCATTCCTTGTCGTAAGACTCATGATGCGGCTCACATTGCGGGTTTATTCTTTAAGGAAGTAGTTCGCCTTCATGGGATTCCTAAATCTATTACCTCGGATCGTGATACAAAGTTCCTTAGTCACTTTTGGCGCACTTTGTGGCACATATTCGAGACGGGACTGAATTTTAGTAGTTCTTTTCATCCTCAAACAGATGGGCAAACGGAGGTGGTTAATAGAACATTGGGTTCTATGATTCGGTGTTTGTGTGAAAAGTTTCCCAAGAAATGGGATCTTGCTTTGTCTACAGCGGAGTTTGCTTTTAACAACATGGTGAATCGCACTACAAAGAAGACTCCGTTTGAGGTGGTTTATCAAAGGCCTCCAACACACACTCTTGAGTTGGTTCCTTTGCCACAAATTCCGGGCTATAGTATTGCGGCGGAGCATTTGGCGGAGATGGTGGAGGAGGTACAAAGTGAAGTTAAGAAGAACATAGAAGAGGCGAATGCTAGATACAAAGCTCACGCAGACAAGAAGCGTCGTGTAAAGACATTCGATGTTGGGGATTTGGTGATGGTGCATTTGCGAAAAGAACGTGTTCCACAAGGTACTTATCATAAGCTTCATCCCAAGCGCATTGGACCTTGCAAGATTGTGAAGAAAATCAACGATAATGCGTATATTGTGGATTTACCGGATTGTTGGAATATGTCCCCTACGTTTAATGTCTCTGATTTGGTTGAATATCATCCGGATGAGCCTCTTTACGTTGATACGGATTCAGGGACGAATCATTTTAAAGTGGGGGCGAATGATGCAACACAAGTATTGGGAGATCAAGCTGATGCAAGAGGAGAGGAAGACTTTCAAGGCAGGTTTCTGGAGTGTGGGAGCGCTGGCTCCCAAGGGGAGGGAGCACTGGCTCCCAATTGATCAATTCCGCATGGGGCTTCTGGAATAAGGGAGCGCTGGCTCCCAATAGGGGGGAGCCCGCTCCCATGGCGCAGAGTGCAAATCGAGAGCAGTTTTAATTTTCCTTATTTACGTTTTTTTTCATTCCTTTTTCTATTAGGATTTTCTATATTTTCTTAGAGATTTCTATATTTTCTTTTTATGTTTCCTTAGGGATTTAGGAGAGTATGACCTATAAATACTCCCCTCTAGTTTTAGTTTTAGGTAGTCTTGATATTATTATTATTTTCTTTGGTTTTCAAATTAGTAATAAAACTTCGTGTTTTATTAATTAGTCCCGTAAAATTTGGGGACCGAAGCTAACATTTTACTTGAGGCCTTTTTTTTAGCCCCAACGTAATCTAAAAAATAATTTAGTTACATTGATATTTAATGGATTTTGAAAATTGAATAATAAAATAAAACAGTAAAATTTTAGTGATACTTAAGAAAACTAAAGTACATTTTAGTGACAATTGTGAAAAATTCAAAGATATATTGCAATAATACTCCCTCCATCCCGGAAAGATTTTCCCTTTTTTTAGTGTCATTATGAATGAATTTCGAAAAATAATATGAAGTTAATTTAATTATTCTAATTAAAATCTAAAACTTATAATTTTCGATACACCATTATAGATCTTATCAATAATATTTTTTAGATTTTCATTAGGATAATTAAATATTCTAAAATTATTACTTAAAGCCAATCAAAGTAACAACAAAATAAAATTGGAATATCACGGGACAATGGTGTATTAAATAAGACCCCTTTCAAAAAAAAAAAATGTAAGAACAATGCCCAAAGAAATGTAAGGTTCACCCAAGATTTTTAAACTTTTAGAAATAAAAAAAGTTGGGATTCGAACTTGCGCCTGATAATAAACCGATAATGTTTTTCCAAAAAGGATCTAAAATGATAATGTTTTTCAGGATGGGAATGAGTCTCAATAATTGTCCAAAAAAAAAGGTTTTTTTTTCTTTGAACGGAACCCCTTGGAGTAATACTCTGTGAGAATTTGGTGTGGGTTGTGTCTATTATCTCATCCAGTATGTACATACTCCCTCCGTCTCACGTGAATGAACATTTATTTTCTTTTTGGGACATCTCACGTGAATGGACACTGCCCAAAATGGAAATAAATATTCACTATTTCACCCGCTCATTCTCTCTTCTACTTCACTTTTATACTCACAACATTCTCTCCCCTAACTATTCCTCCCACTCATTCTCTCTCCTATTTAATTCTTCATACTCACAAACACCTCCTCCACCTATTTCTCTCTCCTACTTTTCCTTAATTCACACCCAAAAAGTTAGTGCCCATTCACATGGGACGGAGGGAGTATGTTGTATATATCCGGCCAATCGATGTTTTAAACCCCCGTACTCTTATTAAATTTCAGGTTTAACTCATATTGTTTTTTTTAGCAGTTTTAACTTTTGTACTCATAATACGTATATATTTTTGCTGAGTAAATTGCTTTTTTGCCCCGTGTAATATTGTAAAATATCAATTTAACATATGTACAACGGAAACAACAAATTTGTCATGCGTACTATTGATTTAATTGCAAACATGACCAATGAATTAACGGGTCGTCAGTAATTTAACAAAACTCGCCTAGTCAGCAAATAATTGACTAGTCGTTGCTTACTTGTATGCATAACCTCCGCCACCTCATACGTTCCCTCCACCATCACCTCTCCCTCCATCAACCATCTCTCTCTCTCTCTCTCTCTCTCTCTCTCTCTCTCTCTCCTCCTCCACCTTGCTTTTGCGTTAGATCTGGGTGAAAATCTTCAGAGATCTGGACAGATCCGAGGGTTTTTCTAGTTATTCTAGTTATTTTTATTTCTTTGAAAACGGAATATTCCTTGACTTTGATGTTGATTTGCACACATGATTTTTTTAGATAGATGAAAGGAGGAAAACAGCAAGTCCACGACATCATGATTCTCTCATTTTTTCCCCGTTTTGTTCTGTATTGCTCAAATAAAAAATATTCAATCTTTTTCATAATTTAGACCATTGGATGCCATTGTTAACATGACCGAGAAGAGAGTAGCGCCCGCCAGAGTCTATCTGCCACCGTAGCTAATTAACGACATACTCTCCCTCATCCCCATCAAAAGTAACAGTCGTTTCAGGTTCGTTTGTAAGCAATGGATAACCCTCATCTCTCACCGTCAATTTCTCAATAGGCAATTTCATCTCAACAGCCTTCAAACTAACAAAAAAACTATTTTCACGCACAATTCCTCCTTTATTTTCATTGATTTTCGCAATAACAATGTCAATGGCGGTCCCCATTCCCAATTTATGAATCCCATTTCAAGTATGGTTCTTCTTCAAATTCTAACGTTAGATCTAGTTATTATATTCGTGGTTCATGTAATGGTTTGCTTTTGTTAAATAAATATAATTATGAAGGTGGTACTGAATTATCCATTGTGAATCTTCTTACTCATGAATCACGACTGTTTGGGGTAGAAAACACAGCATCCTAGATTAATATCTTGGAAATATGCCTTGGCCTTACATCTTACATCTTGAAATCACACCTTACGTCTTACATCTTGAAATTAAGCCTTTCGTCTTAGATCTTGAAACTACGTCTTGCGTCTTACATCTTGAAATTACGCCTTAAACTAACGTCTTGCAACAATTTGTTATTTTCTTCCTACTTTTCAGGGATGATATTATGCATTAAAGACTTAGTCAGATGGTGACTTTACTCAAAATTATGACCGCATAAAGGCTCCTTTAAATCATAGGCTCTGTAACGGCCATGATTTCTAGCAAAAGCATAACTCCAAGCGGAAGATTAGGAGATCATTTATTTTTTTCATTATTATTCTTAGTATATAATCAAGAAGGGAACACATGTACACACATGCACTCTTAGCTTCCATTTTCGTTCGCCGTTACTCTGTACACAAAAATTCAAACATTAATAAAACTCATTCTTTGGTTGAGGTAGGTTTTTCCTAAAACCTCCTGAGGTTTTATGCCGACAAACGATTGTTCAAGGGCTTTCCTCGTTACATAAACGTGTTCATCTTGATAGAGAGATCATATTCCACTTGTGCCCAAAGTTCATTAGTACAAATTTAAATTGTTGAAATTCGTCCAAAACAACGACAGCTGCCACCAAACACCAAAATTTGTCTTAGTCCTAGTAGCTCTATTTTTGCATTTGGTTATTGATCGTATACATATACTGATGATTATGTGGTTGTTATATCCATCTTGCCTTATCGTCAAAATCTACAGTAATTATGTATTTTTATTTTTATTTTCCTTTTCTTTCTTTCCTAATCTTTTTAATAGGTGTTGGTTAATCAAAATTTTTTTTTTCAAGCAATCATTCAGTCAGCATCCAAGTAAGCAACAATTAGTCAATTATTTGCTGACTTGGCGAGGTCCGTTAAATTTCTGACGGATCGTTAATTCATTGGTTACTTTTGCAATTAAATAAATAGTACACATGACACATTTGTTGTTTTCGGATTACAAGTGTTAAATTGATATTCTGCCCCACTCACTAACTCCATCAAAAAATGTTACAAAACTTAATAAAAATCTAACGAAATAAAAAAAACTTTGATTTTTCTTAAGAAAATCGTATTTATTTTGGAAAAAAAAAAAGTAAAATTATTTTTTTTAAAAAATAATAATAAAAAAACTTATAATGTTTCATTTAAAATTCATTTTTTCGATTTATAATATTCTCTAATTTTTTTTTTCCTATTTAAAAAATATATTTTCAGAAAATATTAATTATTTAAGATAACACTAGTACAGATTGGAGCTTAAAAGTGCTATCTAAGCTACCACTATGCAAGTTAGCATAGCGCTTATTATGCGCTACATAAGCTCCCGAACTTAGATAGCGCTTTTAAAATGCCCTATCTAGGCACTTTTTTTTATTTTTCTAGAAATTAATTTCAATAGCGTTTTTCATGTGCTATCTAAGCAATATTTTTAAACTTCCAAAAATTCAGGGGCAATTGTTTGGGATAGAAAATTTACAGCAGCATGTTATGACCTGTCATCTCATCCTGGGTTACAAACTTGAACTAACAGCTTGACGATACAATTTGGATGAAGAAACATTTTTACAGGATTATTATTACAGACCTATTTTTCAGGGACCGTTATCAAACTCATAGATATCAAAGACCGAATCAAAGACTACAAAGGTTATCCTCAATGCTCATTCAAACTCTGTCAACGGATATTCGTCAACCTACTGCGAAATTCTAGGAGCAAGATGAGGGATAGCATTAAATCTGTTACTTCTGTTACGTTTTCTTTGTTTTTTAAATAGAAAGAAAAACATATCTACACGGACACATAGTTAGCAACACTCATTGTATTCACACTCTCATTTCAATCAGCATACTAATAATATTCCACCGTTTCGAGGTTTTATGCCGGCGAACAAGTTGTTCAAGGGCTTTCCTCGTTAATTTTTTTGTCTTTACATCTTGAATTTCGATTATCATATTCCATTGTGCCCAATCCTCATCTTTGAAGTTGAATTGTATAAATTTGATCAAAACAGTTTGGCGCCGTCTATGGGAACTTTGGTCTTTTGATTATTGAAAAGATTCAAGATGTCTACCGGAATGTCATCTGCTATGACTTCAGCCGGAGCCACCACCCGGGGTGCTGACTTCAAGCCAGAATGTTGGCTCCACTGCAGGATCGATCCAAGTTCAAGGAGGGACATCAATTGCGGCTTCACAAGAAATTTCGTTGGATATCGTTTCCAGCTTGGCAAACACGATGGCTGAATTGTGACGCCAGATAATGCTGCAAACTGATACCTCCACAATGTTGATGAACAATGTTGCTAGGTTGCAACATGAAGTTTCTGCTCTTCAAGCTGGTTCATCTGGTGTGCGTCAGAATGCATCACCTAGAACTTTCCATGGTATAAATTAATTTTTAATATACCCAATCCCTTAAACATATATCATATACCCATACACCAGCCACCCATAATCTATACTATACCCTAAACCATAACCCATACCCTATATTCTAAACCATAACTTCTTTCATATACTTTTATTTCTTTAAAATTCTTAACATTTTATATAACTTTTTGTAAAAAAATTCACAACTAACCAACATCTCAAATAGTTTCATTTATACAAAAAAAAATTAAAAAATTAAAAAAGTAAATGCTATTGTTCGTCCCATTTTTTTCTATAATTATATACATTCTGTTAGGACCTAACTTTGATCAATGTCTTAGTTAGTTGGTTTTGATAAAGGAATATATATATAGAACATGGTTTATATCAAAAGAGGAAGACTGTCAGTCATGATCCTTTACTCTGACAGCTATGTTCATGACTGACCAAATCAAACTTCATTTTCATTCCTCAGTATATCTGACAGCTATGAGTTTGATAGTTATGATTCTGTCATATACAATGATTACAATCAACCAAAACATGAATCATATTCACTCTCTAAGTCATCAAGATCATCAAGTGCATCTTAGCCCTTATTAGAGATCTTCTCTGATAGCTAAGCCTTGCTATGATCTAACAGCTATAACTTCAGGTCCTCGATGGCCCATCTCTTTGTCTCATACTCTGCTGCCACAATCTCAACCAAGATGGATCATGTATCTTCACAGCTATCAAAGTGACCATTGAAGACCATTGAAGACCTTCTGGAAGCTCCCAGCTCATGCCAACTCATGAAGACCTGCAAGTGGACAAGTGGGGCAAAGACCAGTCAAAGACTCATTAATGTAGCTGCAACTGTCATATTCCAACGGCTACATTGAAGGCTATAAATAGAGGAGTTCTCTCCTCTATTCATTTACTCCCCTTGAAAAATACTCTTTTTCAATCCAAAGCCTTTCCCTTACACCCACACACACCTCCTGTAATCCACACACACTCTCACCAATCCCTACCCTTCAAACCTTGTCTCAAACCAAAACCTTCACCCCTAAACCTCTGCTTCAACAACAAACAACCCTAGTGTGTTAATTCACAAATCCCAAAATCCTAAGGCGTACTTTCTTTAGGTGTAGAATTAGTTTGTAATCACTCAAGACTGTACTTTGAGTGTATTAGTTGGTTTGTAAAATCTTGAGATTGTACTTGAGTTGTAAAAACACTTAAGACTCGTACTTTAAGTGTATCCCTAGTTGATTTGTACTAATTAGGAAGAGGAAGTTCAAGGAACTTGCCTAAATCAATCATTTGTAATTTTTGTTGATTAAAGATTATAATAAAATTGATCTCACTTGTCAAGATTGACAGTGAGGGTGGATGTAGGAGGAGTGAACTCTGAACCACTTTAAATTCTCTGTGTTATTACATTTTTGCAATCACATTCACACACTTGCATTATTTCTTTGTGTTCCTTGTCCTATCATTATTTCAAGCCTCTCTTATTCCGCTGCACAATTCAACTATCATCTGACAAACCTAAGCCAAACCATAGCTCGATCATCTGCATATCAACAAAGGGCCTTTCAATTGGTATCAGAGCTTGTCTTCACATTCAAAAGTCTAACAACTTGTGAAGGATCCTCTTCAAACCCACCATGCCTCAACCAAGGAGAAATAATGAGAAAGACATCCCACACATTGATGACTGTGGATCTTTTGAGATCTATGCTTCAAAAATAAAAACATACCTTGATGCAAACAGTATATGGAATTGGTATGTTCTAGAGAATGAAGTGTCCTACCCAACTCAAATCTGTCCGATGGAGGACCTAGTAAGATCAAATCCGTAAACATGGTCTCAAGTCGAAAAGCAATTGATAAGTGCAAACTTGAAAGTCAAGAACATTCTTTCAAAAGAGTGTAAATGACTTACTAGCACAAGAAATTGCTAAGGAACCAAATGCCAGAACAGCATGGGCTCTTATTCAAACTAAGTTCACTAAACACTCCAGTGTTAGGACACAAAACTTGTATAACTTGCTTAGGCAATTAGACAACTTCAAGTTCTACCCTGGAGAAAAGGTGAGTGCTGCTCAGCCAAGGTTTGAGAACCTTGTTAGATCAATTGCTGACCATGGAAAAACCTTTGAACAACAAGATCTCTGCCTCAAGATATACTCAAATCTTCCTCAAGAATATGAAAAGGTAGCATTACCTATTAGAGAAGGATCTGAATGGAGCACCATGACAGTTGAACAGTATTTTGGAAAGCTTGAAGCTTATGAATTGGAAGGTATGATAAAGATTCAACCAGTTCCCTCCATTTCACAAACCTTAGCTTTAACTGCTCAAGAAACTGTCCACAAGCCAATCACTCACCAAGACATTGAGACCATTGTCAACAATGCCCTTCAAAAGATAAACATCAGCTCCAAACTCGTCAAGAAACGGATCTCCCAAGAAGACATTCCAAGTCTCATTTCCATGGCTGTCAGAAATGCCATGAAATTTCAAAAGAAATCTTTTGACAAAAAATACAATCCCTCCACATCTAATGCTCAACAAGACAGCTACAAGAAAACAATTGATTGCTTCAACTGTGGAAAGCAAGGACATTACTCATCTGATTGTCCTGAACCAAGGAAACCTAGGGACAATCAGACAGCTAAGAAGATGACCTACTCAAAAGAGATCATTCACAGTTCTAAGTGCAACTGCTTCAATTGCTCCAAAAATAAACATGACAAAAACAAAGAGCAAGTTATGATAGCTGACTCATCAAAATTCAGTGATGAAGAGTATATGTCAAGTGATGATTCTGACAATGAAGGAGAAGAAGCCATGATATGCCTTATAGCTGAAGATGAAGAAGAATCAGACAATGAGGAAGAAATGGAAGCACTTGCTGCTGCTGATGAACTAAAAGAGGTACATGATTTTAACTCTTTAAATATTGATGGCTTTAAACAATTAGTTTGCACTCTTTTAATTCAAACCAAAAAACAAAAAACTAGCTTTGCTTCACTGGTCAATGAGAACCTTTCCCAATCCTCAACCATAGACACCCTTATAAAAACCATTTCTGAGCTTGAAAAAGCATGTCAAGGGCTAAGAGATCAAAGCTTTATGCTTGAAAAACAAAACATGGATCTGACAGCTAGACGTGTCCAAAATCTAACCGGAACCGGCTAACCGGAGGTTAATAACCGTAACCGTAACCGGCTATAACCGTCAACCGTCTTAACCGTAACCGCCTTAACCGAAACCGGCGGTTACACGGTTAGGTTAAGGTTAAGGTTTTCAAAAACCGGCAACCGGCGGTTATAACCGGCGGTTATAACCGTTTAACTAACCGGCGGTTATAACCGCCTAACTAACCGCCTAACCTTGAAATTTTGAAATTTGAAATTCAAATTTCAAATTTCAAATTTTGAATTATATATATTATATTATATATGTTTATATATATAATATATAATATATATTTATATATATATATATATTATATTATATAGTATTATATATATATATATATATATATATATATATATATATATAAAATATTTACTATTTCTTTTGAGGTAAAGGCTCCTAAATGTCCCCCCTTAATTATAAAAGGGTAAGGTTGGTTGTCCCCCTCTTTGTAATTTTATTTAATTAATAAAATTTAAGGGTACCGTCCCTTTTTATTTTATATACTTTCGTTTATTTTTAAAAAAGTTAAGTTTTATTTCTTTCAAAATTCATAACTTTTTTTATATATCTTTTTGCAAAAAATGTATATAGTAAACAAAAGTCTAAAATGGTCTTCTTTATCCAAAATAAAAAGTTAACTTTTTATAAAACTAGTTAAAATCGTTAAAAAGTTAACTATTTTCTTCAAAAAAATGTTAAAAATCGTTTTTTAAAAGAAATATTTCTCAAATAGCTTTGCTTAACCAAAAAAAAAAAAGCATTAAAAAATCATTAAAACACATTTTTCGTTCAAATTTCATTTATTTAAAAATTCTTAACTTTTTTTTATAACTTTTTCCAAAAAAAATCATTAATAAGTAACATCTCAAATTGTATTCTTTATTCAAAAAAAAATAAAAAATAAATAAAAAGGGGTTATACAGTACAAAAGTTAACTATTCCGTTAAAAAAGGACCAAACTGAAAAGAAAAAAAGCACATTTTTAACCGTGTAACCGTGTATAACCGTGTAACCGTATAATCATAATCAGTATAACCGTAACCGTTAGTACACGGTTAACGGTTAGGTTACGGTTAAGACTTAACGAAATTTTTAACCGGCGGTTATAACCGTTAACCGGCGGTTATAACCGTTTGGACACGTCTACTGACAGCTGAGGCTTCAAGGAATCTTGAAAACTGTCAAAAAATCATAAATCTTGAAAAAGAAAATGATGCTCTTAAAAAGAGAATAGATTCATGGAACATGTCAAGCAAAGCATTATCCCTATTCACCTACACTCAAAGGCGTCCTAGTGATAAAACAGGGATTGGTGCTGATAATCCATCAGCAAAAGTGTACACTCCTCCCATCGGTGAAAGGGCCATTGAAAAAATGGTGCTAGAAAATCTAAGCTCGGGCAAAGCTATCAAGCTCAAACCTATCCTGCTCAAACCAAAGGAAAATCAAAAGAAATCTTGGGTGGTCCTAGTCACCAAAGGAAGGATCAAGTAAAAGTCAAGGAAGCAAGTATATTTGGGTTCAAAAAGGAGCCAATATACATGAAGAAGTCAAGCCGCAAGAATGTGCTAGCTGGGTCAAGTCCCGTCAGACGCCCAAGGGTCGACAGATGCACTAAGGTACGACTGCATGCCCAAGGCCTGACAGACAACCAAAATCTTCCAAACAACAAAGAACCCCAAGGCAACAAAGATTCTATAATAAACATAGATACACCAAACAACAAAAACCTCAATGGCAATACTCAAATGGTAGAAGCCATGCAAGTCAAAATGACTCTCCCGGATCATCCTCTTCAAATAGCTTTCGGTTTCCAACCCCAATACAACAATCCAAACCACTTCTTCAATCCATCCCAATCCACTTGTCCTTACACCTTACATGATGCAAATCATGTCATATTATCATACCCTAAACCAGCTTCTTCAACAAGGGACCAATGAACAAAGCTATGGTTCCAAAGAAAACTAATCCTTTGGACCCAAAAGAATAAAAAAGGGGTACCATAAAATTTACTTTACTGCTTTTGCAGTACCTAGGAAAGGACTTTGGTATTTAGATAGTGGTTGTAGTAGACATATGACATTCAATAAAGACCGGCCGCAACAATATTCCCTAAAAATGGTCCAAATGTAACCTTTGGTGACAATTCCCAAGCTAAGGTCAAAGGATCAGAAATCTTATTACAAAAGATATCATTTTTACAAATGTGTCTTATGTAGAGGGTCTCAAACACAATTTGATCAAGATAAGTCAAATCTCGTGATAAGGGATATCATGTTGTTTGCACTAAGGATAAATGCACTGTTAAGGATAAAAACAATAAAGTCATTCTAACTGGATCAAGAAAAGGAAATCTCTACTGCTTAAACTTAGAGATTGTGGAATCCTCAAATGCTCACCGCCTTCGTCTTTCAATCAATCTCGATATGTCATGGCTATGGCACAAAAGATTGGCTCACCTCAATCACAAAACCATCTCCAAGCTTGCAAATTCTAATCTAGTCGAGAGGTCTACCAAAGATCCCATTCAAGAAGGATAAACTTTGCAAAGCATGCCAATGTGGGAAGCAAAAGAAATCTTCATTCAAACCCAAGACCAAGTTGACACCTCAAGACCTATTGAATCGCTTCATATGGATCTTTTTGGACCCATAAGAACTAGATCTTTAGGAGGAAAAAGATACTCCCTAGTTGTTGTTGATGATTATACAAGATTCACTTGGATCATTCTTCTTGAATCCAAAAAGTGACACCCTTAGCCGTCTTGATAAAACCTGTTCAATAAAATTCAAAATCAGAAAGGGACATCCATCATCAAGATCAGATCTGACCATGGGAAGGAATTTGAGAACACAGGAGTAGAAGAATATTGTGATTCCAAAGGCATAGATCACAATTTTTCAGCCCCAAGAACTCTCCAACAAAATGGTGTTCACGAAAGGAAGAACAGGACAATTTGTGAGGCAAAGAAGAACAATGCTGTCGTAACACAATCTCCCAAAGTATTTTTGGGGTGAAGTCATTACCGCTGTGTATGTTCAAAACAAAATTCTAATCAACAAATTCCACAAGAAGACTCCATATGAACTATGGAATGACAAAGTTCCTACCATTTCCTACTTTCACGCTGAAGTAGATGCTTCATTCACAACAATGGCAAGAACAATTTTGACAAATTTGACTCCAAAAGTGATGAAGGAATATTTCTTGGATACTCTAACACAAGAAAAGCTTATAGAGTTTACAACAAAATAAGACGTGTTGTGGAAGAATCAATTCATGTTGACTTTGATGAAAACAATGATCAAAGTGTAACTGAGTTGTGTGATTTTGATGAAGGTTTGGGAAACCTAGATAATCTTCCCAAGCATCTCCCATTCTTGATTCAATCGTTCTCAATCATGAACAAGATTCATCAAATCTTCCATACATGGTTCCAAGAAACTCATCTCGATGTACCCATCCCGTGCTGCATACCCATGAACCATCTCACTCTCATCAACAACCAATCCACCCAACCAAGTCAACAAAGAATCTCTCCCACTTCCAATCCAATTGATGAGGAAGAAAATATTCAAATAAATGGTCATCCCTTGACTAACCTTCCTCAAAAATTTCCCTTAGCTGACAGCCAATCCTTAGCTGACAGTCATCCCAATTCCTCATGTAATCCATCTTCTAGCCACCTTCCATCTCCATCCAATAATCCTCTTTCTCCTCCCAAAAACAATGATGAAACTACCATTACCCACATCATTCCACCCAATAAAGATCTTTATATCAGCCTTCAAATTGATAAAACCCCAGTTCCAGACAACATCCCTTTTCTCATGAGTGCATTCATATCCCAAGTGGAACCAAAGAAAATAAATGAAGCACTCCAAGATGCTGACTGGATTGAAGCCATGGAAGAAGAACTAGAGCAGTTTGAAAGAAACAAAGTGTGGCAACTTGTTCCTAAATCAAGAAACCAAACTGTCATTGGAACAAGATGGGTTTTTAGAAATAAGATGAATGAAGAAGGTGTTGTAGTAAGAAACAAAGCCAGATCAAGCTGCCCAAGGATATAGACAAGAAGTTAAGGTATTGACTATGATGAGACCTTTGCACTCGTTGCAAGACTTGAAGCTATAAGGCTATTCCTTGCCTATGCTTCATTCAAGAAGATGAAAATATTCCGTATGGATGTCAAGAGTGCATTTCTAAATGGAGTTTTAAATGAAAAGGTGTTTGTATCTCAACCTCCGGATTTGAGCACCCAAAGTTTCTCGATCATGTATTCAAACTCGAACAAAGCATTGTATGGGCTTAAACAAGCACCAAGAGCTTGGTATGATACCCTATCTAGATATCTCCTCGCAAAGGATTTACCAAGGGCCATATTGATAATACTTTGTTTATCAAAAAATATGGAGATGATCGGTTGCTCATCCAAGTCTATGTTGATGACATCATCTTTGGCTCATCAAATGAGGACTTGTGCACCGAATTTGGAGATATTATGAAGGATCGCTTTGAAATGAGTATGATTGGTGAGCTCACCTTCTTCTTAGGACTCCAAGTCAAGCAAATGAAGGAAGGAATCTTCATCAACCAAGCTAAATACACAAGGGATATGATCAAGAAGTTTGACATGCACCTGCTTCCCCGCCAAAACACCCTTGTCAACCACAACCAAACTCCATGCCGATCTAGATGGTCAAAGTGTAAATCCAACACTTTACGTAAGCTACATTGGATCTCTTCTTTATGTAATGCCTTCAAGACCTCGACATTATGTTTAGTGTATGTCTTTGTGCTAGATTTCAAGCTAATCCCAAGGAATCTCTATCTCTCTCGTCGTCAAGAGAATTCTAAGATATCTCAAAGGAACCCCGATTTTGGCTTGTGGTATCCCACCGAATCCCCATTCTCTCTAATTGGATTCACCGATTCTCGACTATGCCGGGATGTAATCTAGATAGAAAATCCACAAGTGGTGGATGCCAGCTTTATTGGCTCAAGAATCATTTCATGGTCAAGCAAAAAGCAAACCTCGCAGCCACTTCAACAAACTCGAGGCCGAGTATATTGCCGTTGTGCTTGTGTTGTTCACAAATTCTCTATCTTAAAAGTCAACTTCAAGACTTTGGAATTGAATTATCCAACATTCCCATCTTCTGTGACAACTCAAGTACTATTGCCATGACAGAAAACCCTGTCCAACATTCAAAAACAAAGCATATTGAGGTCAGACATCATTTCATCAGGGATCATGTTGAAAAAGGGAATATCAACCTTGCAAAAATTTGCACTGAGGATAATGTCTCTGATATTCTCACAAAAGCCATGGATGAAAAGAGGTTTGAGACATTAAGAGCCATGCTTGGTATGTTAAATATGCCAAAATAAAAGGTTGTTCTTCATAAATAAAAAGAGGCTTACATACTGGGTAATGCTGTCACAATGTCAGCTCGACAGCCTATTCCTCATAAACATTCCTGATAGCTATTCACTGATAGCTATCTTTCCAAAACCCATGAAAACCAAAAACAACAACAAAAACATACAACAAAAACATTCAATCTTCAAAACCAGCTCTCCTCTTCTTCATTCATCCAACAAAAAACTTCCTCCAAACCATACAATCTTCAAAACCAGCTCTCCTCTTCAAACCTTCACCTTAGCTGTCAGACATTCTTTGGAAATGTCACAGTCTCTCCAGATCCTCCTCCAGCACTCATTCCTTCATTCCTAGCCTCCTGAGTTGATTGCAAGGTCTGTTGATACCTTTGCAACCATATTGGGTGCCTCTCCAAGAAAGGATCAATGGAAGTGACTGAATATTGAAGAGAAGGACTTGCTCTCCTTGGCCACCACTCTTCAACTGCATCATATGGCTGAAGCAAACCCTCCATTGGAGTCACAAAGCTAAAATCTCCAGAAAAAGAACCATTCCCTGCAACTGCAAAAGGTTGACCAACACTTGACTCCACTCTCTCCACAACAGGAACTCTAGCAGGGCTAAAGCAACCTATAACCTGGTTGAATAGGTATGAGATTGTTGAAGAAGGAGAGATATGCACTCCAGCAAAGTTATCTCCTCTCCCCTCCAACAATCCAACTCCTGGAGAGAGTGAATCCCTACTCACAGGAGTATACAGCTTCTCAGGCTTACCCTTTTTCTTGACAGCTAAACTCCTTTCCATAGCTGTCTGAGCCCTATCTTGCTTAACCAATTCCCCCAATGTATACACCCTCTCCACCTTATTTTTTCCCTTACTGGGCTCACCCTGATCAACCTTGATAGTCTTTCCAAAGAGCCTTATTCCCTCTCCCTCTCTACCGTCAATTTTCTCTCCGATGCCTATCTCCTTAACACCATAGTCCCGATCTTCTCTCACTCTCTTGTTCTTACCTTTGTCTCTCACTCCTCTCGAACTTTCAAGTACATTGAAGGACTCTCTCTCTATCTCCATTTCATCCCCTCAAATCATCCTCACAATTCTTCCCAAAACCAACCTTTTGCCGTTTGAGCCATATTTTTGGATTAAACTTTGAGGAAAATCTACCCATTTGTGTTTGTAAAACAATCGAATAATTTTCCTCCGAAATTGTCATTGTTTTATAGGCAAGTTTCACCTAGCTATCTCGCATGATACCATCATCATTCAAACTAGACTTAACTCGTCGAGTTTTCTTTCAACAACTAGGTTAAAGCAACTTTTATGTGATTTGATCGTGTTAATTGCTCACAATTGTCACTTCCTTTGCCGTCTCTTTCCCCCGCAAAGCTTCTTGAAAAAGAGAATGTTCTTCTTGTGTTTTGTGGGAATCAATGTCTCAACGTGGGGAAGGGTAAAAACCACTGTTCATATGAACAGTTACTTAACTTTGAAACCCCCAATGCTCATTAAAACCCACGTCCCACTCATCATTTGTCTCTCTCTCTCTTTCGCAATCACCAAAATTCCTATTTCATTAACCTCGCTTTAAAATTCATCTCTTTCCCTCTCTAATACAACATCGTATTCCTTCAACCCTAATTCCTTTAACCATCAATGGCAGCACTTCTTAAAGCTATTTACCCGTATGCTCATGGTTATTTCATCAAACCTAACTTCTATGAGACTGAAGTTGGAATACTCATCCAAGAACTTCTTGAGGTAAATGAATTAATTGATTTCATGGGAGCTAGACCACCAATTTATGAAGAACTGTGCAGAGAGATTTATTTGGTGGGCAATGTAAACAGAGAGAACAACTCAATAACCGCCACCATAGATAATGTAAAGATTACCATTACTCAAGAAATGGTCAAGAAGGTCTCCATGGGATCCCAAACAAAGAAGATGCTGTGAAAAACATAATGGGATAGAGGGTCGATGTATTGAAGACAGCTTTATGAGAAATTTCTTGGTATTAAGGTCCCCGACTTCAAGGTCGTTTCAAGACAAAGCAATGGTGAAAAACAAAGATGATATCTTCAAGTCAACCCCGATGGATGTGGTCAACAAAGCCATTGATGGCAAGCAATCCTCATTTGATCAAATGGGATCAAATGAATGGAAGCAAATGCCGAGCTTGATGACCAAGGACACAAACCGTGCATTGTCCTTCTCCACAACTTTCAACCGGCGCCTCAACCTCTACTCTCAAGTTCAAAAACAAGGTGGGAAGATGAACAACTTCGTGTTTATGAGTGGAATTCTTGATGTTCTAATCCCTAAGCTCAAAACTCCTCTACCCAAGAAGTGGTCAAGACCGTGAAGTCAAGAAACAAGGTGTTTCAATGAAAGAACCTTTTCATTGAAACAAAAGAAAGGAATTGCTATGAAAGCTGGAGATATGAGCCTTGAAAGTTTCAAAGAAGCCCAAGAGAAGATGCTTGAAGAAACAAGAATAAAGATTGAACATTGGAAGGAGTTGATTGCATTGGCTACAAGTAGGAGAATAAAAAGGGGAGTGAAGACCAATGTCAAGAAAACAGGGGTGTTAAAGAAGACTGTGGTATCTCCTAGCAAAAAGGGCAAAAGCAAGGATGGTCAAATGACTGACAGTGATAAAACCTTGCCTGATAGCCATAGAAAGGATGTTGAAGAAAGAGGTGTTGTTGATAGCCATAGAGATGTCACCATGGAACAAACTCATGCTGATGATGCTGATGTAGATCCTCAAGAACTCCAGGCAGCTATTAAATTGTCAAAATCACAAGATAAAGGAAAGCAAACCTTCTGACAGCCTATCCCCTCCCGCATACAATACCAGATCCAAGGTACAATCTTCTTTATCCATTCCTTCCAAAACCTTGCCAAAGAAAAGAAAACTTGAAAAGAAAGCTTCCAAGGCCAAGAAAACCAAAATAAATACCCCTTTCCTTTCTCCAAAATCCACTACTATCAGCCCAAGAATGGACAAGTCATCAACACCTAGCTCAGGTCACCAGTCAGCCATTGAAGCCATCCTTAACCTTAAAGAACAATCTGAGAAGCAACCTTTAAGGGGGAACGCTGATGAAAACATCCTCTACCCAACCCGAACAGCTTAGCCAAGATCTTAAGAGCCATTGATGCTATTGAGTCGGATGGGAACCCCGATACCGAGAAGGCCGCTTCTCATTTATCTTGAGGATGTTCTTAGTAAAGAGGAGACTGTGATGGCTATTGATGAACTTCAGGTCTAGGCTTATCAAGAAAAGGAGTGGACTCGGAGAGTCATCTAGTAACCCCAAGGTGACGCGACAAACATGGATGTAGATATCCAAACCTTCCCTTCCATTCCCGAGACCGAGGCCGTGAATGAACCTACCCCAACCGTTGAAATTGATAGGGGAATCTTGATAATATCACCGAAGAGGTTATTCAAAGTCTCAAAAAGGTTGGAGTTGAAATAGATCCAAATCAAGTCTCAAAGGGAGATTCAATCATAAATGCTTGCAAGGGACTTGTGTTTGATGGAACTCCGTAAAGTGAGGAAGCCCTGACGCCTATTCTTGAGAAAAAGTTGGCCAAAAGAGAAGTCGAGCAGCCTTAAACCTCCTTAAATCTCAATTCAATTCCAATATTCTCAATCAAAGTCTTGGCCAAGCCTCCGAGTCAATCCCAACCGTTTCAACCCAAGCCTCGCACCTTCCAAGCCAATTTATCCAATCCACGAAAATGAACCTTTTGAAGCCTCTCCTCAAAGTCCAATCCTAGCGGACAAGGTTAAGATATATCCGACCGGTGATCCCATTCTTGACAATTCCGATACCATCCAAGCCATTCTATTCCTCCTACTCAAGCATATCTTCCCAAGAAAGAACTCGATG